>JADANN010000354.1:0-267500 GCA_018806985.1 Angiostrongylus vasorum | reverse complement strand
CCATGAAAAAAGTAATAGCAGTAAATATGAGTAAAGATATTGTGATTTTGATTGCAGCTTCCGCTTAACTGGCCGATCTGGCTGGGTCAACGGATAGAATAGCGTGGTTCCTAAACCTTATCCTGACCCAACTGCTAAAGTTCATACTAACCCATCCCCCCAATATCAAAATATTTCTAGACCACCTACAGTGTGCGCAGGCAAACAGTACGCATACAATGAAGTCATTCGATGTTACTTGACATTATACCAGTCTCTTGAATGACTCCGCAATGCAAGCCATTGTTGAGCTGCCCGCAGAGTATAGAGAATTCCCTCTATCAATCCTCGAAATTCTCTATCTACCTAATCAATGTATCCCATGGGTCGATGGAGACCGCGTTACTACAACGACGAGTGCGTACTCTGCGTCTAAGTCCCGTTCGGGTCAATGGGCATGAATCCCTCTACAGATAGAGAGTTCTCTATCCACCTAATCAATCCATCCCTATGGGTCGATGGAGATCGCGTTACTACACCGACGCGTGCGTACCCTGCGTCTATGTCCAGTTATGGCCAATGGGCAAGCCGCTCGCTGGGACGCAGCCACGCCTACCGCCACCGGCATTTGGCCAGATGACGCCATGATGAACACCGTCGCCAGCTCAATCATTGCCCCTCTCCCGATTGACCTTTCCTTATAGCTTCATTTGCTTAGGTCATAGTGATAGGAACTGTAATCACTCTCGCTCTTGCTCTTATTTCTCCGTTAGCTCTTGCATTGTTATTACGTTAGTGTTATCGTTGATTTTCGCATATGTGTTGACATGAGTTCGATGCTCTCATCGTTCACAGGTACTCCACAAACGGCTCTCCACTATTATTCGCTTTCTCGAACGCTCTTCATACTCTTGTGCTGTGAGCCGTTACATTGGTGCATGCATTATTGTTAAGGCATTTTATTAGAAAGAAGAAGAAATCCACTGAACCACCTTATTTGTAGTTTGTTGTGCATAACCTCATTGCATTGTTGTGTAAAGTAGTATATATGTGTGAATAAAGGTTTAATTACCCAAGTTTGAGGTACTCCACAAACGGCTCCCACTACTATTCGCTTTCTCGAACGCTCCTCATACTTTTGTGCTGTGAGCCGTCACATAGAGTACGAAAAGAAAACAAGAATGTTCGGCTTGTCGATTGAACAAATAGTGACTCTCTTAAAACAGTGTTTTAGTTGTTCAATCTTTAATTTGTCGGAAGATATTTTGTACAAATTGAAGCGTTGGCTATGGGACAGCGATTATCAGCAACCCTTGCTTTCGCTTTTTATGTATAAGGTGGAACCTCCATTTCTCTATCGCCCACCCCTTACTCTACTGTTGATACATAGACGACTGCTTCATCGTCTGTTCCACACAAGATGGATGAGTGCTTTGAATTGTTAAATAGACAGTCATAGTGCGTAGAATTCACATGAGAAAAACCAAAAGGAACTGGCTTCCATTCTTAAACATCCACATAAATCTCTCAAACAAATGGTATAGTAAGCCAAGTAGTAGAAATGTACTAATTCACTACCTCTCCTCTCATCCTTCACACATGAAAAAAGCACTTATCAGAAACATGTACCGTACTGGCTAAAAATGTGTCACAGGAGAAGGGAAGGAAGGAATTGCTAAACCTGGCACGAAAAAACAGCCATTTCCAATGGGTACGAAGCAGAAGCCACTCGGGTCAGACAAAAACGTAGAATTGTTCAAAAAATAATGATTCGAACTTAAGCAAGATCCCTTTTAAGCTACCCTTCATATCAAACGAAATTAGTGCGCCATTAAGGGGTGCCTTCCAAAGGTTTACCGCCTCATCGTGGCTAGGTGTTCCTGGGTGATGTACAGCGGGAAGATTCAACCCCCCCACCCCAACCCCCAGGGTCTCCCAAGCTGCGAAGGAGTTCAGCGCTTCCATTAAGAAGCCCAACTAAGAGCAAACCAATATCAGGATCTACCACTGCCGTCCTGGTTTCAAACTAGTCGCATTATGATAAATTTCTTTCTTATGCACAAGGGCATCACCAGGTGATTCAGGGTGAGGCACAAGGGCGGGACTGCCTGTAGTGGTGACGACCTGGGGCAGACCTTGGCCTGGCTGACCTAGGAACTCCAGGGAACCACAATGGCTAAACCAGCAAAACTCCGAAAACATAGAATTTATGCTGGGTCCCACACATAAGTGAGGACGGGCCATCCAATTATCCAAGTAAGTATTAGGAGGTGCTTAAGAAAAAAGTGTTCTTGAAAATTATGTAGCAATTATTGACCTCGCACCCAATACGCTAGGCCGTCAGTTAGTTCGCAGCCGCCTGTATGATTGTTTGTGCAGCTAAGAAAACTGTATAATCTGTCTTAACGGGAGAGACGGAGATTGCATGAGTTCAGGTACAATATACTTGATCTCGTGTGGAACACATGTGGTATACGGTGGGGAATATATTGGGGAAACGGGTAGACCGCTTTGTGTCCGCACAAAAGAACTTCTAGATGGGAAAGTTAAAATTCGCCAAAGCACTGCTCTAGGCACACACAGGGCACGAAAGCACGATGGCGATGATTTTGAGTGACTGTGCGGATCCTAGCGCAGAAATCAAAAACATAAATGATCAAGACTCTCGAAGCGTCTTAGATAAATTTCAAAAAATCCAAAGGTGAACCAGAAGGACGAATGCCTCACTATCACATGTGAGCTGGCGCCTTATTTCAAAATGATTTTTTGACCTGGGTGGGTTTCGCTGGTTATCCCACATGAACAACGCGCGGGTACTCCCACCTAACACCAAGATGAGTGGTTTTTGATCAATATGGCTTTTTATTCATATGTTATATCTTCACTAATACTTTGGCTTTTTTCCACCGAATCACTAAGTTATTCTTGCATAAAGTACGTCGGGCTCTGAGGAAGGCGAAATCACCGAAACGTCAGCTATCGACCAACAACAACAACAACAACAACAACAACAATAACAATAACAACAACAACGAAAGCTATACCAACCTCGCATCTGTTCAACAAGATCAGTCCATAAGAACATATAAATAAATTTATCTCAGCATCGTTGTGGTTGTACTGTTTTCGAAAGGTTTTTTAACCGGTAGGTGCCAAAAGCACGATAATGTGTTAGTTAACCCAATGGTAGCGGTGGATGCGACGAAAGGAGCGTGGGATTTCATTGTAATGACATCCATCAGCCGCCCACATAATTTTCTGCACATACGAATGTATGGCAAAAATAAAATTGTGTGACGAATTTCTTATACGGAGCAACAGTTAGGAAAATTGAAACCTGAGTGCTGTGACCATCCTCCCCACCAGTTTCTTGCCCGTATTTCTCTTGAGTTGTCCATGCTCATATACACCTGAACTGTCTCATTTCTACACACGAATTTCTACGATAGTTAAGTAGACAGACCTTCTGCGAATGCCGATACAGTTGTACCGTTCATGATGGGTGTTCTTTGAGCGGTGGTAGTCGTTGAGTAGGAATTCGATGAAGAGGAGGGAATACAGCTGAAATGTATCCTACAATTCTAACCATCCGTACCAAAAATCCTTGTTTTTCTGTATTTCAACTTTATTTCCTACCGACCAAAAAAATCAGTATGCGACTTCTAATGTTTTTCTTTGGGTCGCCTTCAATGGTGATCGTAGTTGAGTTCAATACTTGCCTCGACGAGCTTTTCCTACTAACAGAGTCGTTCCTGTTTGTATCCCAAACATGATTGTGCTTCGCCATGTATTTAGTTTCTTCATAATTGCCCACACAATCTTGTAACTTTCGACACACTGAGATGATCACATTTTAGCAAAATATATGCGAAGTTATATTCATAGTTTTAATATTTCTAATATGCTTCCAAAATGTCGGTAAAACGTGCATATTAAAGCCATTTATACTCTGCTCAAGCAAAATTAAAGAGAACAAGAAAATAGGAATTGAAAACATAAACGCGAAGTCGTGGATGACTTACCAGTGTACTGTTGTCTGCCACAATCAATGTTGATAGAAACGTGACTTGGTCGTCCTACTCCTTCGGCCAGAGACAAAATTTCCTCTCCTTTAGCCTCTTCATCTGTTGGAATGTAACAAGTTTGATGGTGAGCTACACCACACGCTCCTTGCGGTGAAAGACGGCGGCCAGAGGGATATCTGTGCTAAGCAAATCAGTAAGATTAACAAGCATGGAGATATTCAGGAATAACTAGATAGTCTAAAAACGATTGCAATGAAAAGACATCTTCGAATTAATTCCAGACTATTATATGAGGCTCACCGCTTCAGATTGAACTTTGGAATATTTTCAGAAGCGTTTTCACTGATGGAATATATCATGACATAACCATCAGAAGTTCCTACCCAAAGCATGTTGTCAAAATATGTCAGGGTCGTTACAAAGAATCCAATTTCTTCTTCTGATAGAGACGGTTTTCTAAATATGAAGTGTAAAATAGATGACATGAGAGAATCCTTTCTAACTTGCCTCCTTCGGTGATCAAAGGCAACATCAAACAGAAGTTGGCAATCTCCATGGGACCATAGTTGTAAAAGTGCAGAATTAGCAGTGCAGAGGAAAATTCCTAACGGTGAAGAAGCCAAGCACGAAATCTAGGGAATTAATTCAAGCATCTAATGGATGCTCCCCTAATGTTATCCTTTGACTGCATCACTTTACCTTATCAAAGAACGGCGTACTTCCTCCTCCACTTGAACAAGCTACGTATGTAGTTGATAGTGTCGAAAGCGTGCTGAATGTGGCAACGTGATAATCGAGGTCTAAAAAATGTTGCAGATCATAAACGAAGCTTTACCTTGCGCCAATTCGCACCAGTTTGCAAGCCGTTGCAATGCAGATATCCGATCCATCAGAAACGACATAAATCAGAGGAGCTGGAGCAAGTGGAATATGGAATAGTTCCAAGCAGGTTGGAGGCCATTCGCCAATATTCTGCGTGAGGATGTGTTGGACTATAGCTAGCTAATAAATACCATATAGAATTCTCTTGACATATGGACTCGATTTTGCCCAATGAGCATAACAAAACAGCAAAAAGCGCTACTCTACGGTGCTGCGCACCCGAATGTCTGCAGCTCGTAAAGTGTCCTTAAAGCTGCTGGTTGCCCATACTTTTAGATGTTACAACAATGACGTGCTTAAATCGTCTACAAAAATAACGCATGAGTATCATCCTCATAGTTTTTTTGAAAAACTTATTTTCACTATCACTATCAATATCACTATCAATATTTAAGACTTGGAACTACTAGATCAGTGAAAGCATCAGGTTAGTAAGTGACTACTTTCCTATTTCTTGGTGTTACATGTAGTAAGTAGTCCGACTAACATTAATAAGTTCTATACTTCTAGAATACTCGCAAAACCTAAGCCGTTCTTTGGGAATGCGCAGGTATTGTGCGAGACCAGTTACTGAGTCTTTTGAAACCGCCTGTCGTGGCACGAAACGAAGTTAATGGTTAAAACAATGTTTAGCTCGCAATGACTGACTTCTGTGCTACGATTATCCTTCAGAGACTGGAACATCTCAGACTATGCGTATTCTACTCGACAGAACACTTTCGGAACCCCAACGAAAACTTAAAATGGATTTTAAAAAAATGGTATATAGTTTTATAAACTTTATATACACCTTTCCTCTCCCATCCACTTTCCAGGAATTGAGAAGATCAGCACAGGATTCTAGAATATCGGCAGAGTCTTGCAAGCCGATTTTCTTCATTCATGCACAGAATAATTTCAATCCCAAATCTACATCTTTACGCTTCGTGCCTGTGTCGAGGTCAGAGGCGCGCTGTGCTTCACATCAATATAATATCAATACAATATACGGCACTTGAGATAAAATTGTATGCTGCTTTTGCGGTTCTATCTCAAGTGCAAAAAGCTTTGAAAAACAATAATATTTGAAATGAATTAGAAACGAAGACCTAGTCGGTTTCTAGAAAATGGCTCCAAAGACTCCAAACAACGAAAATGTTGAAGGTTCGATTAGCACGAAGTATAGAGAACTCCTCTCTGGAAAAGTTCTCTATCTATCTAAACAAGTTGACGTCTACACCATGGTCGTCTCGCAGCCGCAAGCGACATGGCGCAATGTAACCTTCCTAATCTACTCGGTCAATTACGTTCAGTGTTTCAGGCACAATAACGGTTCAGGTTTGACTTTAGTCGCACAGTTACGATGGCTTATCAGAAAGAGGAGGAGTAGCAGTAGAACAGTTTACTACTTCCTTGTGAAACAACGAAGCAAATGACCTCTGATGTTTCAAGCAGCTAAGTACAGTACATTGCAGTCCAGGATCCACAATCCAGATCGGCCGCGGTTCATACTCACGCGGCTCCTGCAGCCAATATAAGCCAAGTGTCTTCGATGGCAGAGACATGCCATCACTCACCGTACCCTCGATCGGTAGTGCGGGTAATTCGCTTCTCACAACATCATTCCCAGTCATCCCCAATCACCTCAACTCATTCTCAATCATACTCACTTATTCTCATTCAATCTCTTTCATTCCCATTCATCCTCAGTAATCCTCAGATTATTTTTATCTCGTTTCTTAGCTTGTCTATAGTGCGCTGTCAGTAATGGCGGGTTTCCAAATGCGTTCCGTTTCCAACGCCATCGGTGGTATGTACCATTCCTTCTACAATGTACGCCATGCGTACGAGGCCGCTGAGCGACCAACTTATGCTATGTATTTGTTAAGCCGTTATAGGCTTTTCAGTTGCAGTCATTATCATTCTGGCCCCCTGACTCTTAGGCAATGGTGGCACCCATCGATGCTCAAACTTCCCGTTGCAGACACAGCGTTATTCACGACCATCCGCCTGACTGTGTTACGTAGATGACTCACCATTCGTTGTACATAGCACCGTCAATGCTCATGTAACTCACTGTCCTCATCGATCATGCTAAAGTGCACCTCACCGCTATAATGCTGATCTTTAACCCAGCCGAAAACACGGCTCGTCAGTATCCCCTCTCCGCCCCCCAAACAATCTCCCTCTCCGCGCCAGCATACCGTCTCCCTCAGCCGCCGCACCGGCCACGGCGGCTAACCAACGGTTATTTATATGTAGTCATTCATTATTACTGTTATTATTGTATTAATGATGTAGTAATATTCAAATGCCATTATCTCGTTGTTAGCCTCACTTCACTACTAGCCATAGCACCACATAGTTTTTAATTCGCGTAATTCTTTCACCACTACTTCTCTATCGTTACTATTATTTTATTAATGTTGTATTTATGCAATGTAAAAGGTTTAATTACCCAAGTTTGAGGCTGTTAGATCAATACAGCGACTAAAAGACCGGTGTGGCTAATATTCTACACGACCTGAACTGCTCGTATCTGCCGCTAACTATTCGTTACACGAAGCACATTGACTAAACGCAAGGAAAAGTGGGCAGAACTCTAATCAGAAAAAAGTGGATGAAATCTTGAATTTCTCTTCTGCACTGGAGCAAATAGTGACGGTAATTTTAGGTGCAGGATAAAACATCAATAACGGTTTCTGTTTATTGAAACGAGATCAAAAATACGAAGTGGAAATCACAACGATCCGACTTTTTCGCACTTTTCCCTTGTGGAAATTTGCACCGGAATACTGCTCATATTTATCGGTATGTATATTAGCACCACATTCCTGTAACTGATTGTGGTGTTCCCTGAGATTATGAACTGCGGTGCGGCTCACTCTGAACACCCAGGCCGTGAACGAATTAGAGAGTTGGACATTTCCATCCGGAAAGGCAAGTAAGAGCAATTTTACGCCTGGCAGAGCCAGATGGTCGTCATAGGGTGCCTTCTTTCAAAATGTAGAGTAGGCAGAGGGTTTACATCAAAAGTGTCCTGTCCCTCAATTGTGTGAGCGAAACTCACTGGCTGTACAGCTCTGACATGCAGCTGGAATGAAAGTCTAGCTTACCGGCTGAGTTTATTGTAATTTACAGCTAGTTTTGTAAGCTTGTTCAAAGATTATAACTACGAACTATTCAATTCGAGATTCTACTCGCTTGCAGAAACTGTGAGCCGCAATCCAGCCATGTCTTTCCTCTTTATTAATAAAAAATTTAGAGGTTTAAGAATATATCCTTGAAAAAAATACGAACTTCTACTAATGTTCCTGGTAAGAGTGAATCTGTTCAGGACATTGAGCCAAATAATTTGGCATGGTTATTAAAAAACGAGTTTGAGTGATATGGAAAAGGAGGCCTCAAACCCTTCCAGTTAAGATTATAAGAGTACGTTCAATATTAGGGAGGATTTCACCTCTAACACCGTTAGCGTGCCATTCGCAAGTGCTGCAAATAACCTTCCGTCGGCAGTGTGAAGTTGAAGAGGAGTATCCGGCAGCTTCAGCTCCCACAAGATTGAACTAGAAACAATTGCTATAATTCTGCTTGCAGCGCATACTTATGAAGCTTCTGCTTGCAGCGCATACTTATGAAGCAACCGCTTTTTTTTAAGGCTCCTACCTACTTCCTATTGACAGTGTGCGTTTGAGGTTTATTATTATCATACACTGCTTACTTACCATTCATCCGATTGCAAATGTAGAGCGATTATGTATCCAGAAATAAGGCCGGCGAAAGCCATGTCCTCACGAATTAAAACAAAGGAGCAAACGCGACAGTCGAACTGAAGAAAACAAAACTTTTAATCATTTTAGTCGAATGGATCCTTCATTAACATAGTCCTGCGCTGCGAAATACATTGGTGGGAGCTCATTCTTCCACGACTGGTGCATCACCAGATATTATACAATGAAAGAAAGAATGTAAAAAACGCTCGCCTCTATGTCCATTACTGTTGTACTTTGCTTTTCCATCTTTTATTCTAATAACCCCAATGATGCCTTGATTTTGATTTCCAGCAATTACGAAGCCTTAATCTGTCAATTTCAAAAGGGATATATTGATTAGGCTGGGTGAATAAAAAAATTAATAGACAAGCGTCTTACATAGTGAAGGTTCATAGTGGCTGAAGAAAAGATCGGATATTGATAAGTCGCACCCATCCGACAATCCGCTCCCCTAAATAGGTTGTTGCATATTTTGTGCGAACATATGTGGAAGACAATTTGCAACTGACGTTTGAGATATGAAGCCTTCGAAGTCGCCGCCTTTGACTCAATTTTTTGGTTAAGCTGATCCAAATAACTCAGTTGTTTTGATCTCAAAATATTCCGTGATGGCAGCTGGCCGAGTTCATCAAATGCCAGCTGTAAAATAAAGCTGTGGAAAAAAGAAAGTATAGGGTATGATTCCTATGATACACCACAGAGAATCTGCGAAACACGCGTTAGTATTTCCCATGCTTTACGATTTTTAAAAAGCATTGCACAATTTCGTTGGTCTTACTTGTTGTTATTTAATCTAAACGAGAATTTGTCGGAAAGTCCAACAAAAATTATAACACGCACTACAGAAATGTCACTTTCGTTCTTGTATGTCACATCAGTAAAGAACCAATCATGTGACGTGATTTATTTGCTATTATGTTGTAAATCGACAGCCAAAAAATGGCCAAAGTCCTGAAGAGGTGAACTCAACAATATTGAGTTTGAAAGGGCCTTAAAGCTATTCACTGTTTATATAGGGTCTATTAAAGAAAAGTAGAGAACGAACACTATCTCTTCATTTTCCATTTTTCTCACATAACACGATGAAGTTTTGTGTACGTGGAGGATATAGAGAGCATTCTCTACGGAGTGGAGAATGCTTTTTTATTTTCTCACACTATTTACAATTTTCATGTTAGCTATATACTGTTTCGTGTACACGACTTGACAGTTAATAAAACCATATATAACTAACTTACTCAAATCCATTGCCATATATCTTCCTATATCCGCTAGGCACATCAAGATGGTACACCATCTTGACCTTGGTGACCGTTTACGCCTAATCCAAGCAAAGGTAGCGTCACACTATAACCCACACGTTGTTTCCATCATCTCTTTCTCCTGGTTCCCCAGTTATTAGACACCAGTTCCTGATCTTTCTTTTCATATAACCAGTAGTTCTATAAGAGGCTTCTATGCTCACAATACACCGTGGATCGGTTCTAGAACCCTTTATTATTCCAAGTGCACCTCTTCAATGTCCCCATATTGTTCCCATTGTCTCTAGTTCCATGCTCTCCTACCTCATGAGTAGATTTCAAATGGTGACCTCATCATTCACGTAAGCATTATTTTTTATAACGGTCTTCTATATTCTTATAATACATCATAAATCTGTCTTAGAAACCTTTATGCTATTGTAAGTACATTTTCTTGCTTACGTCACAATTGCCTTTGATCACGCTTCTATACAAATGGTACACTCTCGTTGATCTCGTTGCGTTTTTTCATTGTTGTGATAGCATTATTCGTGTGATGATTTAATTGCTCATGTTTAAGATTTCGAATTGCTGTACGTACAAAAAGTTTTGTGTGGCAGGTCGAAACAAGGGAAGCAACAACCACACCAACTAATCAACACAGTTATTCTCTATCGAACATTTTCTATCCCATAATGCTACTATGTGTCCCTTATATTACTTGTGTACTGTTGCCTCCTGGTGCAATGTGTTACGAAATCTTTGCATCCCTTCGTTGCTTTAGCTGAGAGTTCTTTAGGATCGCTATCATGTTCTTTTTTTCAGCTTGGAGAGAAATGTTCTGTTTATGTTCTTTTTCACCTTGGTGAGAAATGTTCTGTAATATCATGGAATGTCAATATTTTCACAAGTCTAGCATCACTCGCTAGGAGAAAAGCTTTTCCATTGCGGCAAAGTATGCCTTTAGGTGGCATGTAGAGGTCGCAATGCGATCAATGCGATCAACTGCTTTCTCTTTTTTTGATGTTTCCCGCTCATTCCTCGCTTTACTGGTAAAAACTTAACTACTCTCAATGACAGCAACTCATAGTCCTGAACACCAGTATTCTGAAAACATCCTTCAATCCTCAGATAACCACTGAACTTTTATATTGTTGTAATTGTTTAATAAGTTTGATCACGCAGGTTTGAGGTTCAAATTGCGACAACAACAAAGTCCCAAGCGCGCAAACCAGAAATAGATAATAGTTCTGTAGTGGTATAACTGATGCAGTAAGCAAACTAGTTCGAAGTAGTAGGAAACAATTAAGTAATTTTTTGTCCTGTTCTCAAATACCCTTGAAAGTTAGCCTCAATTTCTTTTCCTACTTTAATTTCAACGTATTAGGTAGTCCTATGAGAAGAAGACGCTTACTGAACAAATACAAATACATTGGATACAAACAGAGAAAAAAACAAAAAAAGTCTTCAACAACTGGTTGGATAGGAGAGCGGAACTTATATGACAGTAGAACGTAGTCTGCTTTCTTTCGATAAATCAAGCAAGCAAATAAGAATGGACAAACCTTGAAGAGTCCATCCACATCATAGCTAAGGCGCACGGCTGCCTTGATAACTTTCATTATTCCAATGGTGTCACTGCGTGCAAGAATCTCGTCTTGATGTTGTCCTTGAATATGACATTCGATGAACCTACGTTTGCAGATGAGATGATTCTCACATCTCTTCAAGAACTCGAAATGTTGACCATATTTTGCAACCGCTTTCACTGTTTTATTGTGCATTTTACCACTATTAACGCCTTTAAAACTCGACTTACCAAGCAGTGCTAAGGAAAATCGGAATAAAACTTTTGGTCCTTCAAGAAGAAAGCAGTCCCAGATCCGAAGAAGTGTCTGCAAAGGAAATAAGATCTCTGTGTATTCTAGTTTATTCAATTTGCTTCCATTCGTAAATAGTTAGTGGAGTAAGGTCTTCATTGCCTTTGCCTGACTGTATTTGCACCAAACGAGCACTCTATGACCTTACTGTAATAGCTGCTAACACACTCACACTGATCGCCACCATCAGTCTATTATGCAAATTAAAACCACAGAAGAATACTGTCGAAACCTCACAAAGTTATTTTTTTTGACGAAGAAAAAAATTTAATGACGCATCTCACTAAAGCACAATTGATCGTCGCGTTGCACTCTCTCATTGGCTACTCGTTTATACTGCACAAACAGATAGAACTTTAAAAACAGCAGATTATGTAATTAATTAGAATAAACTTACATTGAACGGAACGGCGTCGAAAAAAAGGGCTAGAAACCAGTTCAAAGTAATCGTAGCAAGGTCAATATCTAGTGAATTTAGATGAGCCGATATGAGCGGAAACTTAACTTCCAGCAGTTCTTTTAAAAACCTCCTAAAATCAGCACAGTTACCAATGTGTAAGATTTCCGACGATTCCGAGGACATCTTGTCAAGTTAGGAAAACCAGTTTCAAGGAGTGGATAATGTTAAAAACAGTACTTTATTTAATTTACATACTTCGTAATACCTCACTGATCGCAGACCACTTCTCCGTGCTTTCAGAGGCACTTATAAGTGGTTTCACTGTTCTGAATCAATTAAGGACACACGTACTATCTAACCTTTACTTGTCTCCTTTCCTCCACTTCTCGCTAACTTATTCATTCAGCTGATAAACCCTATACCTTTACACAATAAGCACAGAAGAATTCTCGTTAACGTGTTTTGTACCGAACCTGGTCAGCTTGTGCGCCAGCGAGATTGTCATCGAAGTAGCTCTTGTCATGAAAGTGTTCTGTCATAGCAACAAGGAACCAGAATGTATCCTGAGCATCGATGCGGATAATAAATGCCTGTTTTGGGCGATATTCATCACTTCATCTACCTCAGGTCCAACGAATAACAGAGCGGTCGACGCCAAGAAGTTCATTCCCTGACAGTAACCTAGAGTTGCATTATGGAGGCAAAACGCACGGAGTACTTGCTGGAGTTGCGAGACCTTCAAAAAATCATTTTTAGAAAGTTTTGGAAAAATATAAATGCAGTGTTCTTTATAATGCAGTTGGTATTGACACATAGTTAATTTGGATAATCTTTGTTATCCATATAGATGTGCTTTTTTGTGCGCTCTGAAACGACGGTCTTAACTTTACAATACAGACATCTCTGCACGTAGTCTATAGAAAACTAGGAACGAATTGAAAACTCAAAATTTTGTGTTGGCATTTTATGCATTTTTACTAGTTTTCACGGTATTATTTGTGAAACAACTACGATGATGCTGAGATATTTGCGAAACTCCGGACCGCAGGTGTCTGCGGTGAGGAACGAACGCGCTATTGTCCTTTCCGGGGAGTAACGCGGGTCCTTCGTTTCGCCTGTCTCTCAGCTAGTTCTATCGATCACTGCCATCAGCAATCACAGCATGGTGTGGTGGTGAGCGCGTTACTCCCCGGAAAGGACAATAGCGCGTTCGTTCCCCACCGCAGACACCCGCGGTCCGGAGTTTTGCAAACATCAAAATTTTATGTTTTCAACCCACAACCATCAACATCACCGACGCATATGGAGGTGTCATCGCCTCCCAGCGGACGAAGAGAGGACAGAAAGAGAAGCAAGAATAAAACTGCTTTGTAGACCCAAGGAGATCAAAATTCGTTTTGAGAAAATAAAAAAACTCTCTTCTAATTGGTAAATGTGTGTAGATTGCTGATCTTTAATTGGATGAACAGAGTTTAACAAGAGCTGAGCTAGGTTTTTCTAAAGATTTGAAATTCCCAACTCAATCATGTTCGATGTCGATTTCTACTCCTTAGGTCATTCCTGTTGACGGATGATTGCTGATAGCGCCATTGGCGTAAAAAAAACTGGTTGAGAGAAAAGTAAAGCAAGAGTGTTCGGTGGCGTAGGAGATAACATGTGAGTCCCGGAAAGGGTAATCACGGATTCGAAACTCGTTTGAGGTTCGGAACTTTTCTGGCATTTAAGCACCATTGTTGTTGAAAAAACAAGTTAATACGTTAGAATCAAAGGTTAAATTCTTCTCCGCAATATATGAGTGATGATGTATGGTTTCAGTCTCAAGGAACGTGCATACATTGTAAGAGCGCATGAATCCACATATTTCCTATATGTGGCACAGCAACGTATTTGCTTACCCTTTGCAGTTTGCAGACATGAAATGGACGTTATTAGGCATAGTCCTTAGTAGATCCAGGTTTATTTGTTTCTGATGGTTAGCACAGAACTGAAATCTTTAAGCTCTACTAAACAATATGCAAAACGTCAATTCTAAGTACAGTTTACCATGTTGTCTTGCTCTCCACCCTGAAGACTGCAGAGGTTTCTAAAGTAATGCCTGCCATACAGCGTTTTCTTGTCAGAAATCTTCTGGTGTATTAAATACCTCCAGACAGTAGCCCGTAGCGAACCTGGTATCCCTCTACGAACAAGAGCTCGTGTTTCACGCTGAAAAACCTCTTCAACGACGAATACGAAACCAAGTAATTCTGTTTCGAAAATTAGAGCTTATGTGGGAAATATTGAGAACATGGACGTACTGTTAATGGGATGATTTCATTTACTGTAAGAAAATATTTCCACTTGCGCTTGTGTTCGAAATGCGAGGCGAGCCTACCTTAAAAAATCAACGAATATAATCCATATCATATCTGAAACTCTTTTAGGTCAAACCAAATCCTTTTTCCTAAAACCAGCCTCAAAATGAAACTAATATCGTGAATGGAGGAAACATGCCAGCCTGAATAGTGACCTTCTTCCACAAGCAAGACAAACCAAGGCAAACTAGGCGTAGGAACACCGATCTGCGTCCAATGAATCTAAGCTCAGTTTTTTCTCGCTAAAATCACCTTACGCGTGATAGGATCGACTTAATGATGTTTTCGATCAAAATGAGTCTTATATGGTCTACAGTAGTTTCCTTTTTCAGTAACTCGTTTGCTGAGAAATACACTAACTTTGATAATATTCATGAAGCTGCATGGCCATATAATGTATAGCTAGTCCTTCATCAGAATATTTGTGACGGAATCCAAAAATATCCACATAAACTCCAGTGAGGAGACTGAACACCATGAAGGTTATCAAAGACCTTTGGCTCAAAGATTGTACAACATTCCTCATAGAAATAAAAACCTTTGGAGGGTTGGTAAACACGGCTGATTATAACGGGCTTCGTACATAAGTTCGCAGATCCTGTGCTTGTGCTGAACACGCAAATTCATAACAATGTAAGCGGGTTCACACAAACTACTTATTAGTGAAGGAATACCATGTCTCCACCAAGAAGTTTGACGTGCATCACATCAAGCGCATTGTTATCATGCAGAGGTATTCTTATGGCAGACTGTAGAGCAAAAACGTACTCTCTTCGTGAACGGTCAATCGCATCCCGAGCTTTTCGCAGCTCCCTAAACACATTCCATGCGAACACTATATAATTAACGGCTTTTTTCACAAGTAATAAAAAAAGAGGTTCACCAACGATCCAAGTGAAGAGTGTTTAGGAATAAATTACTTATTTTCTTACTACGAGTTATTCTACTTACATTCGAACCTGTTTTTTGCAATGATAGGACGTGTTCCATAACATCTTTAGCAAATGTTTAAAAAGTATGTGTGCAGTAGGGAGCGACCCCAATTGAAATAGGTTTTGAGTGGAAATGAATAGCGTGATTGCACTCCTGATGTTACGTGGCAATTTGACAAGGATGACACGAATCGTGAACACTTGCTTTGAGTTGGATGGTCTCTCATGTTTGGTGTAGACCTTTGTTCGGACAATTCAGGCTACGCTCGTATTCATTCGTACACCACTTGGAGCAGGGGCCAGAATTTTTGCCAAACGTCACTTTTGCATTCACTGACAACGATTGGTTTGTGGGAGTGAGCACCACAAGTACTTCTGGAGAGGATCGTGACTAGAAGCAAGAACTCTATTCGCTACGTAAGCAATATGTGCTCCTCCTGTCCTCAGTGGCAACGACCCATCAACTTCGAAAACTGATCCGCAGTGTAATAAGCTGATGATATTACCTGTCTTCTCTCACTAACATGGTATGATCTTCTAGGAGTATCTTTAAAGAAACGAGATGGACAACTCCAACTGATACATTGACTAGCTACTCAAACCTTCCACTGAGTGGACAGAAGGCGACCTTAACTATTTAAATCCCCGTTCTTGTGTGACAATGCTTGGTTTGCCAAACGTAGCAAAGTTAACTCGCAGAAAATTAGTCGACTTGTACTATCACACCTTTCAAACTGTGCAACATGGACATTCCACTCTAAACCATCACTCATTCCTGGTCCTGAATTAACAAATGCTTCAAAAGAAATTCTGCGAATGCGAATACCTCGAAAAAAGTACTTGAGAACACCTTCGGGAAGCGAAATCTGTGTTTGGTGGAGAAATGGATTCAGTGTTTATCCATAAATGGTATATCACCCTCAACAATGATATATCGGTGCTTAACATTGGTTTGTGAATAAAGAAGGCCAGTGACTACATATTAATGATATTTTATTGTATTATATGACCCCACATCACATGTATCACAGTAGGCGGAACCCAGTATTTCTTACATCTGACGAACTTTTTTGCCTATGGGTTCAGTTGCTGCTTAAAGATTTCCGTCCTTTTCACAAACGTCATTGAATGTTAGCCGACATTATTCTCCGCTGAATCCCGACAGTGCGGTGATTGGGCGTTCCCACGTTGATTATATAGACAGCGAGAACGCGAGAAAAAGAGAGAGGGAGGGAGAGGAAAGAGAGAGAGTTTATCCCAGACAGGCCTAGTACCAATTTCCTGATTTCCTGACTCAGACGGAAAAAAGGGCTTGGTGGGCACGGGGTAGGATCGAAAAGGCTCTTTGGTAGGTTGTCCCGTCCGCGTAATGAATGGGATCAATATTACAGTACTACCCGTCACATCAATGACGGTAATATTGGCAAAATTGAAAACGATTTATATTGTAATGCAATAAATCAAAAAGACACGATAAAGCGAATTTCATCCAAACATTTGTGTTTGAATAAATTATTGCAGTAAAATTTAGCCGATGTGCATGTCCGCGCGTAGGTTACGTTTGCCCTGCAAGACACAAGGGTTTGATCCCGCGTACCAGGCTCACCAATCCTCCCATCTTTTCGGAGTCCACAAATTGGTACCAGATAAGTCAGGGAGTATAGCAGCACTGATAGGCCTCCACGAGTCATCACTGTGCAAGCCAGATATGAATTCAATCACCTCTAACGATTCTTGATGAAATCGGATACACGACGCACCCTCAGAAATTGATCAACGCCGAAGACTTTATCCTCTGTCTTTTTTGTTAAAGTCTATAGTAAGAAACAGTTTGCTTCCTTTACTTCATAAACAGAGGAGCTTACAATGACCTTCTAAAGAAATAGGAAAAATAAAGAAACAAAACCAAGAAGACTATTACAAGTTTCTCCTTATATAAACTCCTTTGTAATGATTTTAGTCATAAAAATCGGAACAATTGTTCATCCACTAGAGCACTTCAAGCACCGGCATATTTAAAAAATCGACTAACATAGAGATCATGTTGTACAAGCTCCTCAAAACGATCATATTCATGCTCATCTTCAAAAACGTAGAAAGAATCAGCTCTACTTCGCAGAGGACTTAGGTGCATAAACCACATCCAGACGCTTCCAAGGGTTACAGAGACTGGAAGGGCAACCACCTACCATTTTCCTGGCTTTTATTGAGTACGAGAAAGTGTGCAGAGCAACGCCACCCTGTTCGTTTTGGTTTACCAAGGTATAAATAAGTTTTTTGCAAGCACATTTTTTTCACTGCAACGGTAAGTGTAGTACGATAAAGTGGCATTTTCACTATGAATTCCAATTGCTAAAGGAATACGACAACGCGACACCATACCGCAAAAGCATTCTTTCATTCCCTAGTGGTACAGGCAGTCATTCGCTTAAAACGAAAAAAAGACACGTGTTATTTGCAGATGCCTTTCAAATCTTTGTTTCGTCGCCGACATTGTCGCTATCGTATCGCAGACTAAGAGACAATGCATGCCGTGCTTAATGACGCAGAAAAAAATTATGTTTGTGGACTGAGTGGAAGAACAGCGAATCCACGCGCAAGCCTTCGTGTGAGGAGAACTGAACATTGCGGATGTACCAAATGAGAAGGCTACATGCAGCAAATACGTGGAAAATTACTTTAGGTTACATTGGGAAAGTTCCTTAGAGCATACAAGGTACTCCAGGATGTTTTCTGAAGATGTTAGATTAAAATGCGGAGCACTGAATTCGAAGCCAGCCTTCGTAAACGAAATATCTGAATAATACCACGTTTTCAAGGAGCGGAATGATGAGTCTGTCACTATGATCAGTCTTAAGAAATAAATATCAATGGGCGAATCAAATAATCAGAGAAGGTGATAGGCAAGAGGGTAATAAATTAGTGTGGACCAAAAGAGAATTTTAGCCACCTCAGTTTCATTCGCTGCTGAAATAGTCTCGGAATCTCGAACCGTAGATGAACCTACATGCGACTGTGACCACCTCTATGAATAATGTTTTCAAGGCATTGAAAACAAGTCAAATAAGAGCTAAGAGCTAAGAAGCAATGAGAAAAGAGCACGGGTAAAAGTCTGGCGGAAATAGTGACTTACACAACCATGAGATAAAATTGGCAGCATGTATTTCCACTTATTCTCATTAGCGCTCTAAAATAACAAGTCTAAATATCAAACAAAGTTGATTAATAAACATACTCTTTTAGACGTCTAATTTCTTCCTGCATTTCACAACACTGTCTATTCAGTCGAATAATCTCGGAATTGAGGAACCGATTTTGAGACACAACAGCAACCCGCGAATCAGAACTGTTCTCCATGTTTCGTTGCCTAAAGATGATTGTGGCATTTAGTGTTCAATTACAGGTACTTGCCCAGTCATAAATTTTATCAAGACGGATGAATTCATTGCCTACTACAACGTGTATAATCAAGTGAATGTTCCACATATTACCGATCACAGTTCGGTTAAAGAGAGAAAGTACTTGGATTACATCTAGATTCCCAATAAGTATTCTGATGGCTACTTAACCAAAGAAGCCTTAATAATAGTAAACGTACTGCAGCAACATCGTCTGCTCCTTTAGCGCCATTTTTTTCACGGATTAGTTCATGGATTTGCTTCTTTTGTTGGTTGCTTATAAATCTAAGGTGATGTAGCTCCTCATTACTAGTCCTAAAAGCAGCTATCTCTGTTATTGCTGTGGTCAAATTCGCTTGTAAAGTCGAATTCTTTTGATGGGCAGTTATTTGCGATGTAATCTCCATTTGTCCAACAACGGGAAACAAAACGAATTCTCCGCGTTACGAATGCATTTTAACTAACATTTTTTGAGTTATGTTTATAATACGAAGTGATGAAAATATTTTTTCTTGACAAATGGCTTTAAAGACAGCCAGCTGCTTCAGATTTGGATGTCTACAGTCGATCGATGACTATGAATGTATTCATATGACATCTCAACTGTATCTGAATGATTACATGCATTTTCAAAGAGATTTCCTTACGATGGAAATCGTAAGCTTAGCTTTTGCAGTCGGGTTTCATGAATTGCGGAGAATCCATGGTAAAAAGGGTTTTGTCTGAAAGAAACTAAGAAATTTCCACCAGTACTAGAACGACTCAAAAGACAGAGTTTTACGTACAACTCTTGCTTTAAGTACAAAGTGCGCTTGATGGAGATGCGACTTGTTTCCAGTTGTTTTTGCAATAATTGCGAATAATTGTGTTCAAAGAACCCACAGTGACGTTCTAATATTGAACACAGACAATATGAAAAAATCCAGCAAAACCACACCTTCATGCTACCGTCACCATGGCGTGAGACATCCATTACGAATGGAACGATGATATAGAACTATTAGATTAAAGTTAAGCACTAAAATAGTGGGTTGCTTGAAACGTTTTTGCACAAGGAATTATCGAAAATTTGTAGCTTCTATAAGAAGAAGAAGGGTTGTAACATGACCCGGAGTTACTTCCAGATAAATCTTTGCGTTACCGCTCAAATTGTACACTCTTGGGGGTTCGACTGGGCCAACAGTTGATAGACAGACAACACCGATCAGCAAGCGACATTCACGAGCCGCCGTCATTCAATTCGGATTGGTGACGAACAGTGCCAAGCGACGGGTGGGGAGACGGGTGGGCGACGACCACCGATGTGAATGACATATTCGAGGACGCCATAGTGTCCGCCCGTCTAGCACCGGTTCAACAGCTTCTCTGCTGTAGACATGAGGAAAAATGTACTCGTGTGATCCAAACGCCCTAGAATTTCACCTTGATGTGATAACTAGGACATTGTCGACAAAGATGTGCAAATTCCAACAATTTTGTTCCTAACTAGTAATTTTTGCTACGACCTGCTAGTACAGAGAATTTCTCTATCAAATAGAGAATTCTCTTGCTACCTAACAAATTATCTCTACAGTCTTGCGCATTTAATAAAGAAGCGCTTTTTGGCGACAGAAGACGTGATATGGCGACACCGTAACTATATCACCTGGTGGCCACCAAAGGAATAACCAGAATTATCTAACCTAACTCTGCCTTTCCCACTGTAGGCCCCAATAGCATAACCATGGGAGGCTCCAATAGCATAGCTAAAATTGGTTATATATGAATGGATTCTTAGCCTAGTTCATCTGCCTCCCTTTCTTAGCATAGCCATGTTGATATCCTCCACCCTCCATCAGTATAAAAGAAGAGCTTGCCGCATCATTCCATTTGCACGTCTTTCTGACTAAACACAAGGCTTGAACCTTTTCTACAAGTCCTTACAATATTATTGCCGCAAATTTGTACTGCTTCCTTTCTCAATTGAATGCGTTACCATGTGGTCTTGATTGAATAGTGATTGTATTAGACCCCTTTTGCTACCCATACTCTCTTTTCTGCTCACTAAACAAGCCTTCTTTTCATAGCCATCCATTTCGTTAATTAAATAGCAATTATATTGTATCACCTGTTCGCTCACTACATCACTTCATATACTCAGTGAACAAGTATCATTTTGCAATCTTAATTGTTCGTGGTCCGATATAGTTGCGATGCATTACTCCCGGAACATTACTGCCGTTATTTTAATGACAGTATTATGTAAACAAAGGTTTAACTACCCAAACTTTAGGTTGATTCTCTACAAGCGCAAACAAGTTCCACGTGGCGGTTACGAACAGACAGGCGTTCAGCTCTATTGAAGAACTAATACGGATAGAAGTGTATTTCAAAACAGGCCAAAAATATTTTCTCAAATTACTGATAACACAAAACGCAATTCAAAACGCTTGCAGAGTAAGGAAAGCACATCGAATAGAAAAAACAGAGTGGTAGAAAATTTTTCCAGAAATTTCTCAGTTCCACTAGATGCCGGAACTCCACTTATAGGATTAAGGTTTTTTTAGAAGAATTTCGTGAAGACATTTTCACTCAATGTAATAGTTAGAATATCGCGCGTACCGTTCACTTCCTGTTGTTGAACCCTCCACACTTATAGCCGGAGATGTCGAAAAAAGAAGGATCTAAAGAGCCAGATCTGAAAAGAGCAATACCTCATCAATTTCCTTTATGGTGACAGTTTGAACATTACGAATAATAAAAAGGAAAGGTTATTTACTCTTGATCTTTTCGCGAAAACTTTTTGTTCCTGTAGCCAACTGTTGACCCATTCATTTAGGTTTTGGTCGATAATCTGACCCTGAACTTGGTACAGTACACGAACAATTAATCTTGCTTGAAGACTGTTCACTCATTTCGGTGTTGAATTGAAAATGGTTTGATAATATTGGATTGCTCTATACCATCTAGTGAAACACCCAAGAGACCTCGGTATGCAACACGATAAGACAGGGCGTAAGTGTAGGATTTCAGCATCAAATTAAGCTAGAAAAATTGCAAAATCCGAGGAGATGATCCCGCCTTAAAAACTGCTAGGCTTATATCAAAAATATAAATAAAAAAGTTCATGATGAAGACGATAAAATTAAATGCAAGTTTACTGAGTCTACAGCTGCAGCCGAATTTATGCCATGTATGAAACAACAGCCGTCTTCATTGTGAGATTTGAGACCCAAAGGTAGACTATATCTCTTTGAATGCGACGAAGAAAATTGTTCTGTTTGATGTGTAACGATCAAAAATAGGAAGTTTTCGGGTGGCAACAGTCATATCTGTTTTCGTAGACCATATATTAGTCATCAAGCACGATAGAAATAAAAGCGAAGAATTCCATGTAGGTGTACAAAGTTTCTGTTGAGAAGACTATAACTTTCAGAGTTTTGTTTGCATCCTCAACGGAAAATTAATTCGAATAATTAAAGAACAATGAGCTATTTCATACAGATTGATAGATTAAAGCGGCTGAGTGAGGAGATAAGAAGACTTGGATTGGCAACAAGCGCAGCATATCTTTCTGTTCACCGTCGAGTGACTCAAGAGGGCTGCGGTAAAGTCTCCATTTGTTGCTCTTGCTTGCAATGATAGCCTAGTAGGTTTCTGTTCGCACTATGGGTTCACAAGCACCACATCCTTTTTTGTGATCTCCATAAAAAAACTCTGAAAATTAGATCATGGTCTTCCTAATTTGCGTTTAACATCCCGAGGAATTGTTAAGTATTCTTGCCATCGGTTGTATGCTGCCCATCTGGTGATGTGTTCCACCCCCATTTTCCAAATATTGGCGTGTGCAACGGTGTTTGTGCTTTTTGCTTGTCGGGTCGGAACATCGGTTTCGCTTTCTTACTAACATGATACGGAATACTCCTAGCATTGCGCTTTCGATTACGCACTCTATAACGCTCAGTGATCCTTCATCTTGCTTGTTTAACAATCAAGATTCTAATGCGTACATCTAGGGAGGAAGAATGGTGAAGTACAGAAGGTGGTAATGGAATAGTGTGTTTATACTTCTTCCTGTTACAATGGTAATGTTCTTGGAACTCTACAAGCGGCTCCGTTCCTCTTGCTCAACTCTGAATCTAAATCGTTCATTACGCCAACTTCCCAACTCAGATACACATCTTTCAGGCTGGTGTGAATATGGCATTCAAAAATAAATCTGTTCCTCATTAACATCGTGATCCTGGTTGTTAAAGTCGGTCAGCATTCGTTACGCCTCACTAGTGCTTGGTGTTATAAGAACGGTATCATTATCAAAGCAAAGATGGTGAAATTCCACACCACCGATTTTCACTCCCACGTTGTCCCATTTCAATTTTCGCATGCCATTCCCGAAAGCAACCTTGAATAATTTTTGGTGAGATCGTTTCGCCTTGTTGAGCCCCTCTCATTACTTCGATATTAACATCGTTTCCACTATTCTCTTTCTTAAAGCCGCAATAGGTCCAGTTTGTGCGTCGAAATTAGATCATTTCATGGCAATGTCTCGGCTAGCGTTGCGAATCCACTTTCTGACGTATTCAGACGCATTCTATAACGCTCAGAACGTATATAGAAAACGAGAACAGCAGCTATAACGTGAGATGTAATAGTTGCTGTTCTCCCCTTAAGGTCTTCTTTGATCGCCTTTTAGAGAACTTATCAAGTTCGGACATAAGTTGGAGATTGCCGTTAGCTATGATTCCGTAATTCCGAATTGGCATTGCTCTTCTTGGATGCAGGCATTTCTTGGTGATTTTCGGACTCTGCGCATTTTACAGTACTGGAGTGAAGATGTTGAGTAAGCTTGTGGCACTCTCCACTGATGTGGACAAATTTCCGAAAGTAATCTAGGGGTCTGAATAAATCCCAAATTATGGTGGTTTTGGGGTTCCATTCTATGGAATTCACAGCTTGTCTCCTTTCTGCACAAAAAACGAATTTCCCACTTGTCTGATCCCGCTTAGAACCGTGGGATAACAGCGACGCCGGTTGGATGAAACTCTCGGTCCATCTCGATATGATCTATTTTATTTCACGACTCTGCATTGGGAACCTCCCACATCCAGCGTTAAAGGTGTTGCTTCCGTAATCGTGAACTACCACCATTGTCCTGATTGCCATTGTAAAATTAGAGAGCCTCTCACCCTGTTCGTTCCATTCCAATCCAGTGGTCTCGATATGCCGTTCATCAGACGTCCTCCTGGGTGCCACCTTGACATTGGAACTGGCCTTAGAGAAAATATGGTCTTCTCTTTACAACTTCTCCGTTTCCATGCAGAATTCTTCGATTTTGTCTTCGCCACAACCTGATGTGGATGCGTAAACGAAAATGACCTTTAAAAAAGGTTTTGCTTGACATCTGTTCAGTCATAAGCGAATGTAAGCATCATTTCGGGTGGTTAGTTCTTCGAAGTATTCAATATTCACAGCCAAGCTCGGTATCACAGACTGTGTTAAATGGGTGGCCCCTTTTCCTGCCTCAATCGGCCCGATGATGCCGTATCTAATCTTCTTATCTTTCACCATCAGGCCATCAGTGGAGGACTCAGATGTGAAGGGGGTTTCAAGTACATTTCAAGTACAGACCGTGAGCATAGCCCTTCCAATTTAGGCAGTTTGGAGCTGCGCTGAAATTTTAGCAGCTTTCTTCTACATTTGTGCAATACAATGTGCACATGTGCAGACATGCCACGCACGTATGCATGAACATTTCGATGTAAATACGGATGGCATCCATCAAATCGGCGCATCAGAGAAAGCGAGCCCATCTCCTGCGTACATCTGAGTCTCAAGGGAGCACAAGATCGCTCTTGATTAAGGTTTAAACCATTATTTGCCACCACCATCTGGTTCGCTACTAACCTGCTGGAGATCACTTAGTGAGGAAGAATAGCGATATCTAAACTAGCTCGAATACTTCGCCAATTTATCCTTCTGACGTTTAAGAGGAAAAAAAAAGGGATAAAGCTCTCGGCGTTGATCAATTCTTGAGGGATGCGCCATGCATTCGACTTCATTATATATCGTTGGAGGTGATTGAATGTATATCTGGCCTTCACAATGACTCGCGGTGGCCTACCGATGTGTTTCAACCAGTGCTGCTATCCTCCCAGGCAAGTCTGGTATCAATTTGCCAACCCCGGAGGGATGGAAGGCTTGGCGGACCATGGGCACGGGGATCGATTCCACAAGCGTGTCGCAGTGGCGCCTCCAACCACTGCGCCACACGGGCCCTTTTAGGAGGATATCATAAAAGACAACTTATTCACAAGAATTCCTCCGTTGTGGCAATAAAAGAAAGCTTCTCATTTTGTTAGACTACTACCAGTGAGGTCAAAAAAACTAGAACTTACTCGCTTAAATAAAACCATTTCTTCACTATAAACAAGAAAGCCCAAATAAAACCACCCAGATGGTACAAATGTTTCCATGTAACATATACAGCGCATAGACCTTGATAATTTCTTGCAAAAAGCTTCAGTGAAAAACTGAGCCCAAAAATGTGAACAACACTGAGAATTTAAGGAGCGTCGATAATGAGGAAACTGATTAGTAAACACCTCCTGCTCCAGAGCTTTGGCTAACTCGTTCTTCCCGTGACAGTGCTAGGTGCCGGTTATCTTTGAAGGCTAAGTGATGCTAGTGCAAACATTCGTTAACAATTGAAGGCCAGTTGATTTGTTCGATTCAGAATAATATTTCGTTATGCACTTTACTATATGCGTCTTTGCGAATATTTCCTCTTTAAGGAGAAGGCGAAAACTGTTCAACATCAAAACTTTCAAAAAGGAACGGAATGAAAGAGACTATATCAGGGAGTAAAGGCAATATGGAACCATGGCTTAGAAGCACTACCAATGAGACCACTTGCCTCTGATGGCCCTCGATTAGTAGTTGAGCCTTCGATTCCACTGCTGTGAGAACGGGCGAGAGGGTCCAGATAGTTTAATTTCTTTTCTAATACTGATAATGCCATATCTGTTGATATACGACTTGCGCTACACGAATCTAAAAAAAATTGGCCATTGAAGAGCACCTTCTCTAGAGATGGATAGCCTTTATAAGCTTGAACTCGCTAAATCTTTTCATTCGTATTTGAGCGTGGAGATTCCGCTCAATTGTCAGTCACAAGCTTTGCTCAGATATCGGCATATGATATTTAGATGACTACGCAACCGTTTTCGACGCTTGAGAAATAATCTCAAACGGTGCTCGATTTTTGATATGAGGTACATTAAATGACATAACAGAAAAGGTGATCCAAATGGAAAGGTTTCACTTACACATACGCCTGCTTAGTGGCAGGATAAGGTTGTAGTCGTTCATAGGATGACCATCACTACCCTAAAACTTTTTTTTACAATCTTAACAACCAAAATAATGAATTGACCAACAAAAACTTTTCAAAAAGTTACTTACTGGTAAGCTACGACTTCTCTCTCGCTTTCTCCTCATACTTTTAAACCGGCTCTTCCGTCTTAACTGCGATGTCACCGCTCTATAATTTTTTTTTACTTTCTTGTCTTCCTACGTTTTCAATTTGTATTTTTGTTCTCCGGACAGATTGACCAACATAATCTTACTCGGATCCGTTGCAACCCGAAATCGGTTGCATGCCTTTCAACAAACTATTTTGTGAAATCATTTAGAATTGTATAATCAATAACTCATACTACAAGAAGTAGTGATTGGGTACCTGTGAGATAGTGCTTCAAGCCAACATTCGCAACTTTCTCGATTGGGAGCTTCCAATTCAACCACTTTTTTCTCCACTACTGAAAGGTTCTAACGTGATAAAACACAAAACCCATGTCAACAATGTGAAAATTTCTGTCTTCAAAAAAGATCTTAAACTCTCACTGTAATATAAATATCCTTTCGCTTTCTTCAGCAACCGTAAATGCAGCATTTGCCAATGAAAGCACTCCAATGGGCTCTCGTTTCGCAACCAGATCAGATTCATCTTTGTAATAAACTAGTTGACTGCTCATTTCATCGATGGCGAAATAATACTGCTTTCTGCTTCTTAGTAAGCTGAGGGCTAAAAACACCGGTTTTATAACAGAAACAACGAACACAGAGTTTTTAGGCAACAAGTTTAGCATATTAATTCTTTTTCACTTCTTTTTCGTAGATCTTATTCCATGGCGAAGAGGTGCGACAACCACCGTGCGATGCACCACAAATCCTCCCGCAGGAAAACAGAGGGTCGTACTCTACGCGGAAAAAAAGATCGCGAGTAAACATGGTGCTTCCTGGCAAAGACGTTCAGGCAAGCTACGCAATCGCTACGAAACTTTAAATATAGTGTGAATTCATAGAATGAATGACATATAACAAAAACAATGAGCTGGAACGGCAAACACATCTCGCCATACTCCTACAACGTTGAAACAAGAGGAACTGATTATGACCAACGTTTCGATATTCACATCGCCTAGCCGTTCAGGTCAATATTAGCTTTGGAAGCTATATTTGTGGTTTAGTACCTTATTACTGTTATTCTTATTCCGGACTATTAGCGTAGTGAAGAAATAGTGACCGTTTTGATCGTTATCAAGTGCGTAAAGAAAATATCTATGAGTATTTGTTGCACACGCTGTTCCTGTAAAGAATTTTAAAAGCTTACTGCTTAACTATTCACAATTCAGTACTTTCCTCTAATGACTAGTCTGCAACGATTTTAGGCTTATCGAAATGACACTTTCACACCCTGAAAGTCGCAGACTTCTACTGAATCATTTCAAACATTGAAATAAAACAAAGGTAAAACTCAAAAACATAATCTGTGCATGGACCCCAGAAGAGCTTCCAAACGCACAATACACTACACAATGGTTGGTGAAATTTCGTACCGGAGATAGAAGCCTTTGACTGGCGATGAAGTGAGATGAGGTTCTTTTACAAGTTTTAAAGCCGAATTTGGATAGGAATTCGCTTACGACGAATTTTGTCATTCTCAGCAGAGGGAATTACGCAGTATAACATTTCCATTCTTGGCGAAACGGTCATGAGAGGAAGGAAACACGAAATTTACGTGATGCTACAAAAACTGCAGCGAGCGTATTCAGACATGCCCAACAGAAGTAGGAGATTTCTTGGATGAAAACGCTCAACTACACGTTGCACAAATAGCTCTCGAAAACTAGAACGAGTTTTGTGGGAAAAACCCCTACCTCATACACTCTACATGTCGGATCTCTTGGCAAGTCAAAAAACCGCTTTTTCATTTCTCGACGTTTCACTTTCAGCGTTGCCATTCAAAAGTGACCATTGTATTTTTACTAGCTGCAAAAAATTGTTTGTTCGAGAGGGCAGAGGATGAAACTTGACGGAACTTTGTTGCCATTCTTGTCAAATTGATTTCTCATGAACTACGACATAACAAGAAAAAATAGTAGAGTAAATAGTATCAGCTTTTGATCTTTTTGAAGGATTCTACCACTCTTTCCTTTTCCTAGATTTTCTTGGGGCTTTTCACTACATGTCATATTTCTTGAAGTCTTACACGTTTCGTTCTTTCAACGAAGACAATTTTGTTAGTCAATAAGTTGGAGATTCGAGAATGTCGTGGAATGAATAAAAGTAAGAAGAGAAGCAGAATTTTTGTCTTTGTAAATGAATCCCTTGACTTGCAGTTGTCTTTTGCACCAATAGCGCCGAGAAAATGACACCAGCATACAGCATTTCTTGATAATTGTGCAGGATGGATCATTTTCAGACACAAAATCAATATATATTTGTTGTACCGTACCTCCACCTCCGACGGTTTTTCATGTGAAGATGTCCAGCTAATGAGAACCCCTCGCATCTGCATGCTCATTATGGCTATGCACACCTGTCACAAATAAACTCTGAACAAAGCGTGTTGTCAAATATGACACGTTTTCACGAAGTTCTCTGCTATACAGGATTACTATACATCAAGAAGTTCATTCGCTTTTGTTCACCAGCTTCCAAAAACCAAAGTAAAACGTTTTGAAGGAACATATGGAACAGAACTGAAAAGTCATCATCAACATCATCACCATCACTACAAAAAATTGTAGGCGAATAAATGCGATTAGAAACCACTACAATGTTAAAACCTAACAAACGCAAAAATAACTGGTATTTAAGCAGTTTAATTCTCGTTAACAGCGATTACTGGGCCAAACCTTTGTTATTCGACTGATTTTCCGGTTACCAATGTGGATAAATATTGATTGAAGCAGTACTGGTAACGTTACTGCACGATTTTCGGTAGAGCGAGAGAGGTAGATAATGTGGAAGAGAGCCCTCGTAACGACAAAACAGATTAACAAAACAGACCGAGTGACTGTTATAGGATATTGGCTCTGTTACATTGTTATAATGATATCTTAAGCGATAAATATCATGGAATATTTCCTCGTGACAGATACATAAATGAATGAAGATTGAATAACTAGAAAAAAAAGAACTTAGTTCGCTAAATGAAAGAGATGCTGTGGTGAGTGTTTGATTCAGAGGAACGTCCAGTACGAACGCGATTTACGGCTCAGATCCAGTAAGCACGAATTCAAAGATGTGATGCGAACATTAGGTATAGGGAGGGGTGAATGGGGAAACTGTATCAGTAAGCAGGAGAGAATTGATTATAAGCATGGAAATCGTCGATATTTGAAAAACAGCATTGTGTAGGCATGAAAAAGCCATCGATGGACCTCTGCCTGCAGCACTCCACGTTGTATGCACAACATGCCAGACATCGCCACACATTGGGCGATTCCCAGCAAACGCCAAACAGACACAGAACAATAACACAGTATTAGTTCAATCGTGAAATATGCTGCTTCCATTTAAGCGACTCGATAAGCTTGACTAGGAAAAGCCCGTCAATTCCAATATTTGCTGAGAAACGAACGTGAAACGACTAGACTCAATCTTTCGAAGACCATTGGAATACAAAGCACCGGTTATTAGTTGCAAACAAATGCATCAGAAAAAAAGAATTGGAAGGTTGTGTCAGTTCTTCATGTGGCCGTCGAACAATGAGGGAGTGAATAGAATTTGTGAATATGTTAGGTATGTCATTTAGTGGATTATGAGAGCTACTCTATTATTATATTTCAAGGATTATAAATAGTCTTTTAACGTGCAGTTTTCATTCGTCGAATATAAACTCAGATAACTCAGCTGAAGCCTATTGGTAATGAGTAGTGCCCATGCATCCTTTATAAGGCCCATTCTTGGTTAAAGTAGCTAATTTTTGAACGCATTTTATAGTAACGAGATCAACATCTGAGCGACATTGTTGAAAGTCGTCAACATGGACTTGAATTGCCAAAGGCGTTAACAAATTTTTTCACCTATAGATCCTTGAACGACTGTAAAAAATGATTTAACGTCTTGCATTATCGCAGTAGAAAATGATCCAGTAGAAAATAAATAGATAAAGGATGAGGATAGAAGACAACGTGCACGCCGTCGACTAACCACTGTAGGAAGCGTGATTCATTCGACTTCCTAGTGTTTTGTACAGGTGATTAAATGCATATCGGGTCTATACAACGACTTGTAGCGACCTACGGATGTGTTAATTCAAAGATGTTATCCTTCCAGGCGACTATGATTACCAATATGTCGACAATAGACGACGGAGGCCATGGTGGGTCCGGAGTGCGGGAACAAACCAGGGGCCACGTATGTATTGTGAAAAACCCCTAATCACTGCGCTAGATGCACCGTAAATAATGGATACACGGGTAAAAGTTTAAATGCCAGAGTACTCAATAGAGATGGGCTACCACATTCCTTTTTCTTCATAGATTTTGCAATCTGAATGGTCCATTCTTCCAGCTTGTTTGCCGCTAATCCACTGACGTTCAGATAATTTCGAGTATTTGGTTGCGTTGTGAAGAAAATAAGAGCACAGGTAGCGTATGATTTCCATTGCTCGGCTTTATTGTATTGACACTTCAGTAAAATCGACCGTCTTTTAGAAATTCTATAAAAAGGAGCAAAGCGTTGAAGTAACGACCATATGAAGTTGAAAGAGAAAGCAGAGAATTATTATTTCTAACCCGTTCTAGTGTTTGTTGAGACATTTCCAGTCTTGCTCACGAAGTTATTGGAAGCAATGAAGGGCATCCTCTCTAATTTGTTTGCCCAAAGCATAGCCAGAGTTCAGGCACTTCTTTCGGTTTCTTTTCGATATTCCAGTGACTATATCACCATCACTAATGTCACTCAATATCACTAATTATGTTGCAAACATTTATCTACTGCAGAGATCCCAGCATTTCTCACATTCCATTCGATTTCTCGCATTTTCCTATTATCCACTATGGTCTGCCAAATTTACGCGTGGTTTCGACTGTTGCTTGAGGAGCTACGTCGTCGCAGAATGCTGATGGAGTCGATTCTCACTAGAGTCCTGAGATAGCCGGTTTACAGCGTTCCCAATTGGATTGCAGACAGCGTTTTTTCACAGACAAGTCCGGCACTAATTTCCTGACCTCGAAGAGATGAGAGACTTGTGGGCCCGCAGCGGGATGAAGCCAGCACCGTGCTCGTGATACCCGGCTATCCTACTACTGTACTACTACTGTGCTTATTCTTCTCCCCTATTGAAAATAACACAACTTGAACATATTGAGCACTTTCATCAGATCTTGCTATACTAATAGGACCTATGCATATAGTATATATGTACTATCAGGTACTTCGCTTGTTGAGAATTAATTCTTGTTCCTGCTGTGATCAATACATGGCGCAAGCGGTTAGTGACTTTATGTGTTTTTGCAACCATTTCCTCCAGTTCATCGGAAGCAGTGTGTGATTTCTTTATTAAATAGGCTTATAAGTAAAATCATGGCATCCGAAAACGATCACAATCTCTTGAACTCTTTTTATTTTTTACTGATTTACCCGCATTCACTTCCCTTACAGCACCTGTTACAGTGGTCGTTGACATGAAATGTTACCCAGTAGGTGCTGGTGCATCGCATTCTGCTCTTAAACTCCTTACGATTCTGTTCATAAAAAACTTCTCTCGTTAATCACATTTGCATATCAAACAGTTCAAGTGTTGCCTAAGGCGTGATCTTGCCTCTTCTCACCGCATTCACAAAAAAATTCTGTTTATTTGGTGGTGTCTGAATGGCACTTGCAAAACACCGTGATCGAGTCACACGTGGAAAAAGATCTGTTAATATTTCTAATTGCTGCCTATGTCACCGACTTACAACAGGTTCGCAAGCATGTTAGTTTCGTTGCAAAAAGAATGCTTTGCAAAATTGAATACGTTAACCCACAATGAATGATTACGCAGCTTACATGAACTTTAGTCGTTACCATTAATCTTCATCCAATAAACTGTAATTACATTCAAAGGATAAAGACTTTACTTTAGCTTAAAGGGGGTAGTTCGATGGCTCGCTCTCAGGAATAGCACACACCCTTGCACATTTTCCATGCACATTACTGGAAGACTTACGAAGGACAAAACGCTTAGTGCTTGAAATAAGCTATTTATTATGCGAATAAAAGTTTGTACATGAAGTTTTCTACTGAGTTTATGAAAGTGTTTGAAGGGACTAATTGCATGTTAATTAATCCTTTCCGGACTCTGAAGAAGGCGAAACCGCCGAAGCGTCAGCTATTGTGAATGAATAAATGATGTAACAGCAATGTCAGATTTGCTCGTCGACAAAAGAATGAATTACCGTACAATGCCAAGTTTAAAAGAAAGTCAATTCTCGGATTTAGAACCTAGACGGTAGCAGGGAGAGGAAGTAATTTGGCCTATTTTTTTGCCACGAAAAGAAAAGCGAGATTTAAGAAAGAAACTTTTTCACCTATCCCACCTCTTCGCGTCTGCTATACGAATCCTAGCACTTTTTTGCATTCTATTCGTTTCTTTTGAGTCTTCTTTAATGAAGTTCTTCGAGCTTTTGGTACTGAATCTTTTGCGCTCCACAATCCATTCTTAAGCCCCCGAAATCCTCGCTTGTGAAAAAACACAGGGGATTCCATTCTTCAAGTCTCGAGATGCGATAAGAAGCATGAAGAGAAGCACAGCTCCAGAACCGAATAATATCACGGCCACTTTGCTTCCATAGAAAAAACACATAATACAATACAACAGTCCTAGACTTTAATGGATCGAAAACATTGTTTGGCTGATGTTTCGGCAATATCGCCTTCTTCAGAGCCGCTTTTTTACGTGACTTCCAATGAGGAAGATTAGAACAGCTGATTATAGTCGTATTTTTCTTGATTATAGTCGCAAATTGTTGATGACTGATCACAGCTGTTCCAATCTTCCTCATTGTAAGTTAAAAAAGCTGCTCTGAAGAAGGCGATACCGCCGAAACGTCAGCCACTGTTGTATTGTATTGCGTGTTTTTCTATGGAAGCAAATTCGTCGTGATATTATTCGGTTCTGAAAGCTGTGCTTCTCTCCATGCTTCCTATCTCATCTCGAGATTCGGAGAATAGAATCCGTCGTGGTTTTTCACAAGCGAGATTTCGAGGTCTGAGAATGGATTGTGGAGCGTGAGATTGGTATTGAACATTTCTGTTATCAATTCCACGTCATGGTGGATTGTAGTGGTAGTCACATCCTCGTTCATAAGAGCGGATAGTGGAACGTTACAGTCGCAAAGATGCCGACGGCGCTACTTCAGACCAGATCGTTTCTAAGCTGCTTCTAGTAACTTTGTTCTTGTTCTTATTTATTCAGCAACTTATTGGTGGTAATGGAGATGTGATTTAATCTCTTCTTGTTTGAGGAAATGAGGCGAGTTCGGCATACGTTTCAAGTCCTTCGACAAGCAGCGTGTAGTCCTCGGCCAGCTCTTCGTTAATCTGCCAGTCAGATGAGAAGAGGACGTTACTGAGAATATCCTCGTTTACACGATTTGTTTCGTTTCTATGGCTGGATCGAATCTTCGCATGGAGGAGGCGGTGATCAGATTCTGCACAGAATCCACGTATCACTGAATTGTCAAAGAGGCACCATTTCGGACGCGCGCTTTCAAGCGTTGCCCTTGGAATTGAACAGTGGCATTTTTTTCATACACCATGGACTTTCTGGTTTCTGGAGAAGAAGAATATTTTTTCAATAACGAGGGTGATTTGTGTTGTGAATACGACAGAATTGTAAAAGAAAAGGCTTTGCTCTATTTTGCTGTTTTTCATGTCCAGATATTCCTTGCAATGACTATTGCCATTAAAATGAAATCGGCAACTAACTTTTGGCCAAATTATCGGCCAATGAACATTTTCTAAGCGACCTCTTTTATAAACCATTAAGTGTAGAGAATGGTTACTCTTGTCTCATCCCTACTATTTTGATCTGTTTTCGATTAACTATCCAAATAATAAACGTTGTGCGGTAAAAAAAAATCCTGGAAAGCGCTAAACTGAAAACGGACACTACGCTGTCCATACCATCCCCCTAGTCCATACATCTATGAACACTATAGTGTCCATGACACTCGTTATGGATTAACGAATGTTCCTGAGCGACCGTGTACATAGTGTGCCCGAATCAGAACCGAGAACAGCAGGCAACCCGTCGCGCCAGCGGTTCGTTCCCATGTAGTGCTGCTTATGGTCTGGACGACTACGGAATGCACTAATGGGTTCGTCTAGCGTGACAGGAGTGCTGTAAGTTTTGATTTACAAACAGTTTTTTTCATGGGAACTTCGTTTGATGTACACAAGAGTTGCATTCTCGGTTCACGTTTGTGTATACCTACATGTATATACACATACGTATTTTACAGAGGTCCTTGTGGACGTTTATATATACGCATATGTATATATGTATATGTATATGTATATGTATATGTATGTGTATATGTATATGTATATGTATATGTATATTAAGAATGTCTCGGGAGACCCTGCTGAGGGATGAATTCCCCTGTTCTACATCGCAGCACAGCACCCAGGAACACCTCCTAGCAAAGATGAGGCGTTAGACCGTTAGAGGTATATAAAGGTATATACAATATTTGTACACATATTTTATATATACGGTTCAATTTAAAATAGAGACACGTTGAGCTGTATTCTTTCAGATTGTTCCTTGGTACAAATGTGTTTGAACGCTCTAGAGCACTTGCTTCTCTAAGTCGCTCAGCACTAATCACGTTGTTCTGCTAGCATGTTCAGAGCTGTTGTGCTCTTCAGCTGCTGTAAGTTGATTTCGAGCCCTCAACATTACGTTGATTTCCACCCAGATGGGTTATCTTGATACATCCTTGTGTTTTTTTTCGGTCTTCCACTTCGTCTATTTAGCTCTTGATGTGGCAGTAGTGGGCACTTCTAACGTTAGAACATCATTACTTACAAGCCAACTAGTTCGAGCCCAAGTTTCCTCCGTGAGTGGCAAGGTGGAGACTATCTACAGTTCATGTAAGATCTTTTTGTAACGCCATGTGAAAAAAGAACGTTGTTTACTGTTTAACCTTTTACTTGCTGCTTACTATAATTTTTTAACGGCAGTGTATGATGTCCAGGTCAATCCCGTTTACGAGTGATTGCTGTAGGCAGCGTTAGGTAGAAAACTTGCTGTGAGAAAAGCAAAGCAAGCACCTCAGTGGTGCAGTGTGTAATACGTGAGCCCCCGGAATGGGTAGTCGTAGTTCGATCAGGCCAGGGGTCCAAGTTTTGCGATTATCTCAGCATCATTGTGATTGTTTACTAGATTCTTCAATGATATTCGGCAGTTTGAGGGCGAAAATATATTTCCAGAACCGTTGTCTGAAAAAAATCAGCTTTCTAGAATTGTAGTGTTTCCACTGATCCAGCTGGACTTAAAGTTAAGTGTTTAACTGCAATGGTATTATTTATAAAGTTGAAACTTTTTTTCATATGATGAAAAGAATGTCTTCTTTTCCTTTAATATATTCTGAGTTGATGTCGTTATGAGTACCGATAGTAAATTCTCGTTCTCGATAGGAACGCTTTTACTTCACGTGTCAAAATTGATACCGGTGAAATTGAAAATAACAAAGAAATTCATGTGTTCCCAATGTTTTCTACAAAAGGATGCGGTATTTTTCAATAACTAGAAGGCCTACGGGTTTGTGAATATGACAGAATTGTAGGGGAGGTTTAGGCAAGCAGCTCGAGCTAGGTTTTCTGGGCCTGAAAAAAACTGTTGGTCTACTGCGTTTTTATAACGACTTAAAATACGTTAAAGTAGATGCTTTCTTCTCCAAAGTTGGTTTTACACGTTGGCAATCACCACCTAGTGGTTTTTGAGAAAAAGTTTGCTCAGGAGGAAGCGCCTTACTCAACACTAAATTTAATATCACAGTTTGTCTCTCAGAAAAGGCTTTCTGGGGCGCTAAATGAATACGTATTTAATGTGAAGTCCAAAAGAGAGTTCGTATGAGGAGAATACAATAGAAGGATGAAAGGAATACTCGAATGCAGGAATAAATCATTCCTAATGATGGAAATCAACAATATAATCTCATTTACTTGTTGGATCTATAGACCATTCATCTATTTCCACAGCCTTTGTTCTCATTTAATGATGCTTGTACCGTGGACGAAAATGGGCTATCAATTGCCTACATTTTTTTCGCAGTGAAGAATCTCTATCGTATTAGTGAATAAGGTTGTAATACGATTATTACAATGCATTTCACTCACTTCAAAATTCCCACCCTGTTTTGTTTCCTTGGTGTTGTTGTACATTCTGTATTATAAATAGTTTAGGGTGTGAATGTCATCCTGACGGAAGACAACGTGCAGCTAGTTCTGGTTGGTAGTCCTGCAACCATTGGTCAACGTCACGCAAGAGAAACCATGACCCATCTTCACATTAAAGTTTTGGCAGAACCAGAGGGAGCTCTCCAGGAAGCAAAGCACATTCTTCTAATGCAGGTTTGTTTCTTAGTGCATCTCATAATTAGGTCGTTGAATTCTAACTAAGTACTATAAATAAGCCTCGATCTTTTACTATGCGTTGTAGAGAAATACGGCTTTAGGAATTCCATTTACTACGTTACTTGGCCATTTCAGTGCTTTCCGTTGAATCTCTCACTTTCAGGGGAATGGCTACTGTTATATAGGTTGTGTCCATGATGTTGACAGTTTCTTATGTTATTTCCGTGCCGAGCTGGAATATCACACTCATTAATCAAATCATAAAGTTATTACTAACGAAATACCGCGCTTTTGTTCTTCAAGATACACCTGCTACTGGCGGTTGCATAAATTGCCGTGTTTTGCATCGTCTTCATCGTTACTCTTACACAGCATCATCTCTTATAATAAATAATTTTGACATGATACCTAGACGCAGTGATATGGTCGAACTTACTCGCATCCTAACCAATGGCCATGTCGCTGGAGCTCCCACTACAGTCGTCGAGATTACAGTAACCTTTTATGTTTTGACGTGTTCTAAGCGAAATTTTATCTTCTTTACTACCTGATGATATTCTCCAAGTTGATTATATTGAACAACTCGGAGTAAAAGGATAAAGGAGAGAGCTCTCGGCATTGAACAATCTTTGAGGGATGGGGCGTGCACTCGACTTCATTAACATCGATTGTTGGAGGTGACTGAATGCATATCTGGCCTTTACAATGACTTGCGGTGGCCTACCGCTGTGTAGAACCAGTACTGCTATCCTCCCAGACAAGTTTGGTATCAGTCGGAGGGATGGAGTGCCTGATGAGCCTTTGGTGCGGGATCGATCCAATGTGTATTGCAGGGCGCCTCCAACCACTGCGCCACACGTGCCTGCCGACTCGGAGTATCATCCAAATGTTAGTATTACATGATGATTCCATCAAACTGCTGTTTGCTGGTTTAGCCATTGTGGCTCCCTGGAATCTCGAGGTGAGCCTGGGCAAAGTCTCTCCCAGGTCGTCACCACTACAGGTGGCCGCCGCCCCTTGCGGATCAGAGAGTGATTTGCCACCATGCCACTAGTTTGATACCAGGACGTTGGTGGATCCTGGTATTGGTTTACTCTTAGTTGGGCTTCCTGATGGAAATGCCGGACTTCACAGCTTTGGAGACCCAGCCGGGGGGGGGGGGATAAATTCTTCCGCTGTACATCGCAATCCGACACCCAGGAACACCTCCCAACCACGTAAACCATTGGAGGAAACAAAGAATTAGAACTAAGAAAAATAAGAAACAGACAATTGTAGATATGTACATACGAAGGATTCTATGTACTTTCATGGATATGCATTTATGTGTATGTTTATTTATGCATGTATACGTATGTATACATAAATGTGTATGTATAAAAAAGCTTACTTATATGCTTGTAGGACTTTTCGACGAATTCAAATTTGTTTTCTTCCTTACCTTCCGCATTAGCTGGTGAGGGAGTAGAAGTATTCCGGCAGCATCTGAAAGACCTGTTCTTGAGAAAACTACGGAAGCAGGGCGAAATGGCCATGACGACAAATATCGAAGTCTTTCATGTCTTCTCATCATCTGTGAATTGGAGAGCACAGTTATGTGCTAAGTTTCCATTAAAATTTGTGGTTGATTGCTCCGGCTGCATATGTTTCAATTGCATAGTTAATGCTTACACTTTTAAGCACAACTGTTTTTCTGAGTCTTTCAAAAACACAGTGGTATTTTTATCCTCATAATAACTTATGAATTTTCACAAATTATGTAACCCTTTAGAATCGGAACTGGTTTTTCGATAACTGACGATGATTTCTCGATCATTAGAGTAGTTGTCGAGTTGAAAACATTGTAAGGTTTGTAGAGTAGACTGCTCTATCAGTTCATCGCATGTATGATTTTTATAGTCTCCCTTCAAACTTGAATATGCTTAGAAACGAAGGTTTGAAAAATTACTAACGACATTTGGGTTTTCCAAATTCCCAGTGTGACAGAAGCAGGTTTATACATAAGTGATACAATAGAGACCTCATTGTGTAATGTTGGACGAAATTCCACTTGTGCATTTGTTTTCGTAGTTGAAATATTACTCCTTAATCAGTTAGAGATATTTGTGTCTGCGAATATATATGTATATACATATGCGCATTTATGTCTATATGCATATATTTATATATATGTACTTATATATCATGAGATCCAGACGATCAGAATTTTATTGTTACAGAACTATAAGACTTTTATCTTATAGGAAAAGGTTTTTAGATTCTAACAGTTCCTGTTGCACTTAATAAATTTCAATGTGAGCTGGGATATACTGACTGAACGTTGAAAGGATCATTATTTTCGCACCATTCAACTTCTATAGAGGTCACGTCGTCTACTAAGTGTTAAACAATGGAGCAGTCTTTTCTATGGGATTGTCTAGTTTTGAGCTCCCAAACTACGCAATTTATCGGCGAACTACCAATAGACTTCCTGTTTTGACCATTCTCGTAAATAAGATGCATCGTTACAGTGATATTCTGCTTAAGAATTTGTTGTGGGATAGCGCTAAGGGAGTTTTGAATGACAATATTACGTTATGCAAATTGACCTCGATCGTTACTTGTGAACGACAATGTCTAACTGAGGTATTGAACACATTAATTATGGTGTGATTTCTATGCGATCATACACAATACGCCGAGTGACCAAGGTGAGCTAGTAAACCTACTAGGTTGTTCGGAAATTAATGGCTGATATCAAACCATATTTTCAAATTGGCATATCTATGCTCAGAATGAAGTTTGTTGATGAAAGTAGCGACATCTACATATTTTGCGAATGGGAAACCAGCTTATTTATACTGGTTGCCTAAAAGTCTATACTTATGGAGATGATGTCGTTCGAAGCAGTTTCAGCCTCGGCTTGGTTTCTGGAGCATTTCTTGCACGAGAATTTATCGAGATGCTTGAAGAAAAACTAGCCGGTAGGGGAGAGGTCTGGCAATTATGGCGAATAAGGTAGAGGTAGTTTCGTAGCGCAGCTCGTTCATTCTTTGCAGCGCCAGTAGTGTAATTTTTGGACACCTGTTATTTTTTAAAAGAATTGATCCTTCTCTGTTGACCACATCGGAGCATAGCCGTTGAAGTTGCTGCTGCACTTCTTCGACTTTCTGGACCTATTTATTTGCTGCAACCTTTTCACTTAAAATCAGCAGGCTGTGCTGGATTAATCCAACAGAAAATGACCAAACGGTCAGCATGACCTGGTTTTGGTGTAATTTCAACCTTGGAAACTGCTGCAGAGCTTCATCGCGGTCCAACCACTGAGCCGGTTGATACCGCTTATAGAGAGTCCGTTTTTCCTTGCGCCTCACAGTACAGCCGTGAAACGGGTCGTTCTGGTTGCGACTAGCTATGAACAATCGACTCTGGTCAACACGGAAGGCGAAGGCGCCGAAACGTTAGCCAAATAAGAATTTTGTAGTAACCTCGTATAGACTTAGCAGTTCAAAAAAGATATTAACTATCGTCTGTTTTCGGAAACAGTAGCGCGTCCGTAACGACTGTAAATTACGCTGGTGTTCCAGCTCCAGGGTCGCTAAACGACGCGATTCGCGAATATGTTGAGTAATCATGGGTCACATTATCTGCTCCAGCCTTCTCTTTGCTTCCCATAGAAAATTTTTTGACCTTCATGATAAGCAGAGATGAACATTATGCCGTTCATTTGATTTACCTGTAGTCTCTGCCTTTCGGAAAACTGCAGGATCAGGTGCCGAAACCTAAAATACACAATTGTCAGGTTCTTTTGTTATTGGGGAGGAGAATTTAAACGGATGTTTCTTGAGCTTCTCCAAATCAGTTGTCTATTTCACGATTCGTTCGCTTGTCGTCTTCTTGACGATGGAATCGAGATCCTTTCCCTATCTGACGACGTACTTTCTGGCCACCGAACATCCGAAATTTGCAGTTGTTGCAGATAGATAGTGATAGTGATAATGATTATATTCTAGGTTGTAGGCATCACAGACTAATAAAAATGTTAGATCAGGTCCAACAGAAATCAGTCGTACAGACCAGAAATTGGTGCACTGTTACATTTACGCAACGACAATTTCGTATGGCGGCAGCGTAGAATGTTATTCATCAATCGTGGTCGTGGATGCAATGGAACTCGTCATTCATCCAGCCACTTTGGTCCCAGCATTTGAAAGTCTGCTTTATTTATGTGGATTGTGCTTCAGGGATTTTTCTCCATTCACCGATTCCATACAACAACCGTAATTCATCCTAACGATTGTAAAATGTGTATCACATGATTCGGCGCACATGAATACGCCCCTAACCACAATGAGGCAGTAGTAACTGGGAGGAATATCTGCAATGAATGCCACAGTTATCCTATGATTTGTAGAATAACCTCATGTAGATTCTTGCATTCTTTTATCGTTAGTAGAAAATCTTCAGCACATCTAGCCACCTTTTGTTTTATTTTCACGATAAAAACTGTTACTAGCTGCAATAAATACGTTTCAGAGTCTACAGCAAATGTGTATTGATTCGGTTCGTGTGGATGTTCTTGATACTGTTCCTTCCAACGTTTCATACTGCCTTAAACCAGAAACCTCTGGAAGGAACGAAGATGGAGATGTCTGTTTAGACAGTTTCAACTGATGGGAATGCTCGTAACAAGTAGCAGAACTTTTCAAGTACTGAAAATTGTAGTGGAGATTCCTCGGGAGGAGGAACGTATAGGAAGATTTGTGTTAGAGAAGGTTAGTTGAATTTTTATTCAGCTCCTGGGTTCACTTTTTCGTGCAGCAGGGAATTGTTACGCCAATTTGAAGAAGAACGTTTCTTATTATTTCGAACGGCGCGAAACATTCAACATTCCACGTTCGGTTAGCTTGTAAAAGTTAACGAGAAAAAACGAAGCGGAGGAACTTGGAATCCCAGTGATCTCTCCAAGCACCTTTTTCGCCAAGTGGGAAAGCTGCTGTGAGGACCGCGTCAACTGCAGTGAGATCGAACAGAAACTGCTGTTACTAATTTAAACAAGGAGATGTCGAGATAAGCTCCACATTTTTCCTCTTGGATAAAACTCAACTGCCAGCAGAGTTGCCGTTTCATTAGCAGGTGGAAATGTTGGCTGGGAAACGGTTGCTCGTTCTACATGTCCAAACAGGGTCGAACATCGGAACTCGAATACCTCTCATAACTTCCATAACTTCTGCTCTTCTGCAAGAAAACCGTCCAGTCCCTGAACGTTAAGCTCACTTGATCGGTTAGCATGGTGATTTCTGCAGATTGCAATATTTGAAGCAATCCAGCTAAAATGAACTTGAGGGTGCAACAATTCATTTCCAACATGACATCTAATTGTCTTTTGCTTGGCACTCTTCTCTAACTTGTTATTTCCGAATAATAGACAATTCAAAGTAGAACCCGCTTCTGCTGATGTTTCAATAGAGCAAGCCAATTTTATCTGAATTTTGCAATATAGCTTGAAGTCTTCAAGCAAGTTCTCTAGAATGTTCGAGCGTTTTTCCTAACTTATGTTGTTCACAACAAATTCTTTTCGACTACGGTCTGATTTCACTAAAACTTTGAACACTCCGGGCTGAGCCCTCATTGAGGACCTTACGCTACTCTTTTCGTTAATGATTTCTTGTTCTTTTCCTCCATTATATAATTTCTTCAGGCTGGCCGACGCACAACGGAGATCGGAAGACGTGAAGATCAGATGCACAATCTTTTACAAGGCAACTATTTATTTTGCCACTTTTCCTTTCTGGCTTGTTATACTGTTAATGAAGTAGGCACTAGTAAAGTCTCTCTAACATTCTTCATTTCGCGGAGAGCTGCCTAGTGGGTTCCCTACGTACGACGAAGGCAAGGACTATTAAAGATCTTATTAGGCCCACTTTTCTTTTCCGGCAGACAGTACCCACGTGTGGTTTGCCTGGCTATGGCATTGGGACTGAGTTCAAACATCGGCATGGGGTCCCCTCACAGAAAAGATGAGGCTTGCATTTTAAAAGGAACTCCTAACCACTCATACGCGCTCCCCAGCCAAGTGGTTGCGGACTTGGTTTTAATCCACTTAGACCAAGCACTCTCCTAACAATTCGTCATCTTGGAACGTTCTTCCACTATCATCATGCTTGGGTGACCTAAAATTTCTCATGAAGGTTTGCAGCATTCCTCATGGGTGATGTAAATTCCTCATCAACTGAAATAGTCACCTTCTATGTACACGAAATGTGGAGTTGTTAACAGTCTTGCATATAGCATCAGTACAGTTTTACTCGCGAATTCTGCAAATTTTACTCGCATGATACATTCTCCCAGTGCCTATAAGTTTGCCCTTTTTTCGGAGCTTTTTCGTGTAGGATCTGTTCTCGTCAATTTCAGTTTCAATGGTTCAACGTGGATCGGTGCATTTGATAAAGATGTGATGGCTTTCCACGTACCACAATTTCGCCCTAGATGAAGGCGGATAAAGAGTCGTTTATAGTGGCGGTTGTAGAGTACAGTTCCCTAATTTTTCAGTGTAACAATAGCATCAAGAAAATCATGAGAGAGTACAGGTTTAGCGACAAGTTTTAACCACTAGTGTTTGAGAAGGCCCTCCAATTTTTTTTCGGAGCTGAACTACAAAAATTAGTACAACACACTCAAAGATCCTTTCGTCCAGGTCATGCCAGCTTTTTCAAGTTTCCGATCTTCCTGGTGAAGAACGTTGCTCATCTGGGACGTGGCTGTTTTTGCCTATTTTAATTGGTTGCTTGCATGACCGGTTCACACATTCCTCATTTTTTCGCTTTGCCTCGAGCAAAGCTGGTTGATTTAAGCAAGTACGCTCTCCCATTTCCCAGGTGTTCGCTAGAAAGGACGCTTCCGTCGTTTTCTGTCCCACACTACTCTCACCCTATCTTCGTTTTCATCCATTTGCGCCAAGCTGTTCTCATAAAGGGACTGTCGGGTCTGCGTGTTGTGTCCAACGTACATTGCTCTAGATCTCGAAAACCAGTTATTTCTATAAAGCCTTAGCTGCGATTTCTGGTTTCGTGTGCGTATTCTATTTTAGAATAAGTAGTTCTAGTGCTTCTTGGAGTGATTCAATTCACGTGCCAGCTGTACAGTACAGCGCCAGGACAGATTTGGAGTAAACAAATGGCTACAGTTTCTAGTCGGTAACTTGGTGAGACGGAAATGCATCCCTATGCTGCTCAGCTATACACTACGTGTCCTGTACGACGTATCCCATTTATTTTACATGAAGAATTCATCACTTTTTTTTTAATCAAATATATCCACTTATTCCTAGCTGAATTCCCTGAGCACCGCCTTGGTGCACCACTACTTGCCGATATGTTGGCGATATTCCCTACAAAGTGAGGATCATCAATGAGGTACTACTCGACGTGAAAGACTAATATGTTAGAATTCAGGGTGGTTTACTGCTGGATGAATTACTGTCCTTTGAAATTCGAGCTATCCCCGCTAAGCGTTATAAGGTCACCACTGTCATATAAAGGCTAAAAGGTTAAATTCTGAAGGATGCATCATGCGTTCGACTTATAAAGCATCGTTAGGTGTTTTAAATGCATATCTGACCTATACAATGACTCGCGGTGGCCTGCAGATGCATCGAGCCAGTGCTGCCATCTCTGGTACCACTTTGCCCACCCCGGAAGAATAGAAGACTTGGTGAGCCTGGGGTGCGGGATCGAACCCATGTGTTGCAAGGCATCGCTAACCACCGCACTACACGTGCCAGTGTCAGTCGAAAAGCGTTACTAAAGTACACACCTTCTGTAAAGTAAAGTTAATCTATTTTACGTAATGTACATCTATATATAACACATCGGTGTTCAGGAAGAAATACAAGTGACAGAAAATAGCAGTTCACAAGTAATCATTTATATTTCACGTTGTTACCGCCTCAAATGTCCATAAGCAAGCTCAACGAGACTGCCGTATTGATTCCAGATGAGATCCTGACCGATATGTGCATAAAATCTGAAACGTTCATCGAATATTCCAGCTAGAGTACAGAAATAAGGCGTTAATGATATCATTAGATTCACTGGAAAATAGTGTCGCTTTAATGTTTCCGAAATTTGACGATTTGTTTCCGAAGTTTCAAGTATTAGTGGTCGTAATAAGTTCTACAATACAGATTCCAAAACAGATCGTTCTTTTCTGAGTTCTATTTAAGTTGTTTCATTAAAAAGAGGAAGAAGAAAAGTTCAAGCATTTTTATACGGATTTCAGTGTGTACAACCGGTGTATGGTAAAAAATCGTTTTAAGTTTCATAATAGGAATGAGTGCGTTCAAGGTAAAGGTCACGGATAACATTCTGCCATCGCTCACAATATTTTAAGACATTATCAGAATAGCAAGGCTGCGGAAAACATTTACTGCAAGTCCATCGAATTGGGATGTCAAAGGACTCGATAAATTTGCGAAATCTGATGTGTGCTTCTCTCACCGAAGTCGTTTGATCTCGTGATACTTGCCTAAAACTGGGTGCTCCATGACACCCGAAAACGTTCTGTATGTGGTTAGACAACGACGAAGCACCGGCACAACCCAAAGCGAAGTTTGTACCTCAAGTTTATTGCTGCTTTTTTGTGCTTAGCAATTGCACTCCTCTACTATAACTCCTTCAGTCATAACGAAATTATCACAGTAAGATATGTCAAGGAAACGACACAATACAGCAAGAAATAGAAGGTCTAGGGGGCGGATATTGGAACCAACTAATTTTTTTTCTCACATGATAAGTTCCTAATCGACTTCGCATCGGACCAACTAAGCCTCCATCCATCCAGTGCAATCAGATGGGTATCATACTTGTCTTTAAAGAGTTCCCTTTTATGCACAAAGGCCTGTGGTGAAAACCATTGAACGCACTATAGGAGTTATTTTAATACTACGGAAAGGATCTACTCAACCAGCATTCAACGAGTTTCGTAAGAAAGGTGAAATCCTCAAATAGCACCGAAGCAGCCTATTAATTCGACACTCTAGTGGAAGATGGATGTTTGCGAGAGAACAAACTGAATAAAAAAAAAATGCTGGGATCTGCATAGCATGTGGTGTTGGGTCGTATGAAAAGTACACTACGCAACCAATACCGTAAAAGTTAGAGGAATCGCGATACAGAGTTTGCTTCATCCTAGTTACAAAGAAAATTACCAATAACCAAACCGTTGCATTTATTCCGAATACTACAGTTTCTTACCTCCTGAAATAAGTTTATTTTGAGATGTGAGCTAAAAGTGAAGGTATTTTTGGAAGATACTTATAACTGTACTGCATTCGATACCTTATGCATTGTAAAAGTCGATGACCGGCAGGTATACTACTTCTCCTTTGCTGAAGTCATGTTTCTCAACATAATCACGACCACAAGCATGATTTCAGAGCAATTTTTCCCGACTGTTTCTTTCCTCGAGTAAATTTTCCTGCGACATAGGCTACCAATCACATGTGTTTCTCTCATGTGGGCTCAAAAACCTAATTTCTATACAAAAAAAATTTCTAGGGAAACTACTCGTACAAGCTTGCTCGTATCTGTAAGTCCCGTCACGATTCCCATGCTTATCCACAAATAGGGATGAAAGAGACTGGGCTGATGAGACAGGCACTGGAGGTTTTTCTGCAGTACTTGTACAATGACAACTGACCACTTATTTGTCATAGGGAGATGCCTCAACACTACATACGATGGGCCATCTCTATCGAACGTGCTACAAATGGAGTGGATGTACTATCCACTAACATGCAAGTGAGAGATCGGAATCGGAGTTGGTGTTTATGTCAACGAATAAACGTCGCGAAGATCAAATGGGTCGCATAGTTGAAGTGTCTTAACAAAAAGACCACTGAACTGACGTTCTCATGAAAGTCTCAGAAGTACACGTAAAGCTCATTCAATTCGTAGAGAAAAGAGAATCCATTCTACTCTTGAACTCAGGGACAAACAAGGACTTTATATCTTCCGTTCAACTTACTCGAAAACCACTAAAAGTAAAAGTGGTACAAGTGGAATACCCTTTGCAACTGGCCTTAGTCACCTGTACCACCTGCCTTTCCACTGAACATCGCTAGTAACTAAGAGGCCTCTACTAAAGTCTATATTTGTCTCCTCAGCTGGGAAATATAGCTCAGTGGATTCTGCTCGCTCTACGAACTTTATGAGCATCATATTTTTATCCTAAGATTTTCGAACGTCGACCACCGGATCGGTAGCCTTCCCGCTGCAGGCTTAACATTCCGTGAGGATCCAGTCGATAACGATTCTTGTTCATGAGTTGCTCTATGACACTTGACACTTGAATAGCCCGTCCTCAGTGGTTGTGCGGGCCCCAGCATAATTTCCACTTTTCGGAGATTTACTGGTTAAGCCATTGTGGTTCCCTGGAATCCCAAGGTCAGCCTGGCCAAAGTCTGCCAAAGGCCAAAGTCACTCAGGTACACCTCCCAGCCACGACGAGGCGGTAAACCGTTGGGAGGAGTTGCTCCTTAAGCTTATCATATTTCTGCATACCTGATTTTCGACAGTTTGCCCTGCACAATAGCTTCTCTCATTTTTTGGTAGCTAACGTAAGTCGGAACTTCAGAATCCCTCCCTAACTTGTGTGATACGGAATGCTGCTAGTGCCTTCCCATCGATTGCGCGTTCGGTAACACCCTGTTTATTTAGCGACCAGGTTTCGGACGTATACGTTAAGCCAGGAAGAAGAACCACACAGTCAAAAAGCAAGGGCACGGAAACGAAGGGGTTTAATACTCTTTACTACGCCCTCGACGCTCTTAAATGCTCCCCAATTGGTTCTATTCATCCTGTCCAGCACTGCAGATAAGCCGTTCATTATAGTGATCTCTCGATCCACATAAGCCTAAAGGGAGCATTAGGAGGTATTTCTTCCATTGATCGTGAATCGGGCATCGGAAGCAAATCCGTTATTCATGAACATCGTCTTCATAAGATTTATTCAAAGACCAGTTTTTCCACAAGTGCTGTCACATCAGCCAACATTCGTTACCCTTGGCTAAAAATTCATGTTATTAGAACGGCTTTTTATATTTTTTTTCATCCTTTATAAGAACGATATCAACACCAAGGCGAAGATGATGTAATTTGTGACCATCGATTTGCACCCCCCATGTTCTCCCATTCCAATTTTCGCAAGACATTCTCCAGGATAGATGAAAATAATTTTGACGAGATCGTATCGCCTTTTAGAGCACCTCTTTTCATGTCGATGGTAATATCCTTATACAATGCTGATATTGTCATTCATTTTATATGAGAGAATGAGAACTCGGCTATTGAAGAGATGCGAGTAGTAATCGCGAATGATTTTCTTCACTGAGTTTCTGGAAGCTGTATTTGTTCTGTCTAAAAGTCGGAGTGCAATGATCTTTGTCTTGTAATTGGCGAAGCTTCGGTGGGCTTTGCGAAAGTTCTTCCCAGCCTCTGCAGCTTTGGCCATAATTACTGCTGTTCTTTCCTTAAGATCTTCTTCTATCACTAATCTGCAAGTTCGGATGTGAGTTCTCAGTTGCTTGCAGCTTATGCGGTTCCAGGTTCGCGTATTAGCTCAAGCGTTGTTGAAGACAGACGTATATTGGTGACTTTTGAACTCTTAGCTATCACAGCGCTAACGTGAAAATAATGAATAAGCCGGTCGTATTCTTCGCCTATGTTATTAATAACGGCACGTTCCCAGAAGCCGACTAACGATTTCAATAAATATGGCGACTTTCTGTCCTTTTTATGAACAAAGAACTTGCAAAAACGAAGCAGTAGTACGTTACCGTGTAAAATTTTGACACAATAGCAACATTCGTTAGACAAAACCGATTTCCAGTGATTTTGTCTACTTCATTCCGGTATTTTCCATTAAAAGGCTCCCACTTATAACGCTCAGAATTGTAAGCTACCATAGATGATTTTGGTCATTATGATAAACTCAGACAATCGCTTACCCATCTAGTCGATGGCTTCTATTAAAAGAAACATATACTACCAATATATACCAATTCTTATAGATTCCAATCTTCACATGACAACGAAGTGTTAATTACAAACTAGTTTCCGAACAGTAGAAAAACTTACACTCCAAATAATGTCCCTCCTATATGGGCAGCATGGTCAAACATACGAAACCTGAACATATTTTTAAAAAAAAAGTTGCATAACATCAGAAAAACATGCTACGGATTGAGAAAATACCTTAGCAGAAGACCAGCGATGTCAAAGAGGAGGATGCCGACGATTGCTGATTGTGCGGAGAAATCGAAACCAGGAATAAAAAGAATTTTCAGCCTTGCATCTGGTATTCTCATACAAGTGTACCCAAGCATACCAAGAATAGCACCACTCTGAAAAGGAAGTACATCCCATCTTCAAAACAAATGGTACAACGGTTTTAAGACAATTTAAAACAAATGAATTTTAACGATTCTTAAAGACCACATATCAATGAACACTCTGAAGAAAGACCGACAGAATGGACAGACTGTGATATTCCAACAATTGACATAAAATAACGCAATTATGTTCTCCTGTACAAAAATTCAGTTTAAATCTGAACAGTACAAGAGAGATCCCATGTTTTCCAAAGATTATAACTGTTAAAATGATCAAAGGGAAGTACCGCTCCAACAGCTCGAATTGACGTCTTCAACACAGCCTTATGTGCAATACCAAATAAAGAAGAGACCAAACCAGCAGTGAGAAATAGAGCCCAAAACTGCAACATCGAAGAAATTTCATCTATTTATCTATATATTATCTGTATATGTATATTTATAAATATGCATATATGCGTATGCAAATACATATATATATATATATATACATATATATATATATATGCAGACAAATACATGTACAAATGTATACATATATATGTACACATTTACATACACATATATACATTTATATACATACATCACATATATATATATATATATATACATACACATCTATATATGCATATATGTGTATATATACATGCACACATGTATGTCTGTATATGTAGATATATACCTACTTGGATACTTGGGCAGCCCATCATCACTTATACTGTGTGGGCCTCAGCAGCATAATCTCCACTTTTTGGAGGTTTGCTGGTTTAGCCACTGTGTTTCCCAGAAGTCCTAGGGTCAGCCTCGCCAAAGTCTGCCCCAGGTCGTCACCACCACAGGCAGTCACCGCCCTTGTGGATCAGAGGGAATTTGCCACCACGCAACTAGTTTGATACCATAACGGTAGTGGATCCTGGCATTAGTTTACTCTTAGCTGGGCTTCCTGGTGGAAATGTCGGACTCCCTCCCAGTCTGGAAGACTGCCGGAGGGATAATTCCCACACTGTACATCGCAGCCCGACACTCAGAAACACCTACCAGCCAAGATGATGGGGGTAAATCGTTGGGAGGGTATACATATATATACATATATATATATATATATATATATGTACAGATACACATGTATATACGCATACAATGGGGAGGTGGGAGGAGGGTAGTGCAGTGGTTAGTGATGCAGTCCCTCAGGAAGCAAGGTGATGGTTACACAACCTCTCCAACGCGCTTCTCTAATCTACGCTGGGACGCCTTAGCTTGGCTATCTCCAAAACTCCAAGGAGAATTGACTCGACCACCGTTCTGCTACATTCTTTAAGACGAAGTCCTAAAGAAGCTGTTGAAACAATGCACGAAATTTTCGAAAACCTTTGTGGACAGTGAATGCTAACAGAATGAATCCAGCACAAGAAGTGATGCATCCGCACCGTAGAAGTGATGACGGGTCAGATAAAAAGATATATATGTTGTCTCTCTAAATTAAGTAAAGGACAAAAGATAAACCTGATCAGGTCCAAGAAAATTGTTCACAGTAACACTGGTAAAAGACAATACCACATACATATTCAATGCGAGATGTACAGCACTATAGTGCGAAAACACGCTAAGTGCCATAGGCAAACAAAGACTCCTAGAAGCAAAGCTGCTGCTGAAATAACGCCACATGACGTTGTTCAGTCTCTTAACCTTCCACAACAGGAAAACAGCCAGATTCACTAGAAAGTGTCAATAAATAAATCAATAGGTACTATGCATAGGAACTATAAAGACAGAGTTTTTGTCAGCTAAAATTAAAGACAGACACCACAATACATGACAAAACAGATTGCAATTACAAAAACTTAGTAAAAAGTTCGCTTGCCGCCAACCAAGTAGAGGGCGCATTTGTCACCATCAGTTAATTGCTTCCACCAAGCTCGAAAATGGTTAATGCTGCAAATACAGTAGTTCTATTTGAAGGCTAACAACTTTATAACCTTTGTTTATGTAGCGGTTATATCGTCGTGCAGCAAATTTAACAAATTGTCTACGGGATGCAAGAGCCTCGTTTGGCGTAGTGTATAGTAGGTGAGCCCGCGTGAAATGGTGATCGCAGCTTCGAAGTTCACCTGAGGTTCCGAGTTTTGCTCATATTTCAGCAAACTTGTGCTTGTCTAGAAGATTGTCAATACAACCACGTGAACCCACCTTCTTTACAGGTGTAGGCGAGATTTGATGTATTTGGAAACTTTCTCGGGTATAACAACAACACAGTTAGTTTTTGCGAAATATTCCTATATCTCTTATTTATCTCAGAGAAATTCATGTTTGCAAGATTTAAAAAAATACTGTGCAAGTTATAGGTCTCGAAAATCACCGAACACCTAGCGTTCCAGTTTTCAGAGGATCGTGAAGAATTACTGGTGTATAAGTGCCTTGAACAGGGCGCATGTGGCGCAGTGGTCGGAGGCGTCCTGCAACACACATGGGATCGATCCACGCGCCTCTGACACACCAAGCTTTCCATCACCCGGCGACGGCAAATTCGTGCCAGACTCTTCTAGGAGGTTAGCAGCACTGGCTCGATACATCGTTAGGCCACCGCAAGTCATTGTAAAAGGCCATATATGCATTCAATTACTTCCAAACGATGCTCGATGAAATCGAATGCATGGCGCATTCCTCAAGAATTGATGAACACCGAGAGCTTAATCCTTCATCCTTTAAAACTCTGAGACTCAAGTCTTCCCGAACTTGGAAGACCTACTTCTTTTGAAGGGCGATATATACTAGTTGCCATTAATGTATCAGTTGTGCTTGCGGTTGTCGACTCTATGTTATCGAAAAAAGAGCATCAGCACGAATGTACTAAACAGTGAGCAATTGAGTAGTCATAAATCATTCAAATAGAGGTCAGTTCACTTCAAAGCTTAAAAAATTTCACTGAGCACTGCTACTAGTACTCGAATAAAAAGCAAGATTAATGCTTTTATGGCAATCCAGCACATTCTGAAGACAATAACGCATCCAAGAATGTACTTACGCCCATCAAATATCCCCTACAATCCACCACGACATGGTGGAGACTTTCAGATAATGCATGCTTACGACGAACCGTCACTAGATCACAGGAACATACTCACATTATACGGGTAACACCAGAAGAAATACCCACACCTATACTTAAAAAAAACGATAAAGGATAAAGCTCTTGGCGTTAATTTATCCCTGAGGGAAGCGGCATGCATTCAACTTCATTAAGCATCGTTTGGAGGTGATTGAGTGCATTTCTGGCGTTTACAATGACTCGCGGTGGCCTACCGATGTATCGAGCCAATGCAGCTATTCTCCCAGACAAGTCTGGTAACAATTTGCCGACCCTAGAGGGATGGAAGGCTTGGTGGGCCATGGGCGTGCGGATCGATTCCACAAGTGTGTTCCAGAGCGCCTTCGACCACTGCGCCACATGCATCTACACCTAATAACTTTAATTCAAAACCTCTTTCCCAAAAAGAATCCTAATTAGAACAAAATCAAGTCAAGTCAAACGATGATACCCTGACGAATTTGCCTTCATGAATGCTGAAGCACTAGGGAACAGGGGGCTCTGCCGAATGGACTGTCGTTCACAATCGCTAACCACCGCAGCAGTAAATGCAACCGTCCCAACACCAACAGTAAAACCTAAGGCTCTCATGAGATCCTTTAACGGACGAATGGGGATAGTGTCGGAAGATTGATGAGACGCTGTAATACATAACAAAACCAAACAGAATGTGTATGGTTAACGATTCAAACGAAATGGAAATCTTCGTAGGTACGAACTAATGAACTGGTGTAACTAAAACTCTTGTCTCACCTGGTTGCGGCTTCGACAGGTGCTTTCCACTTTGCCTATGCAACCGATTTCGCAATGCATCACGAGAGAACCGACCAGTGTAGTATGGAAGAGTGTTGCTAAGGCTTCGAAACTGATGGTGGAAGAAAACATACTGGGAAAGCAGCATGCTAAGAGATCCTGAAGAGATCTACCATTTAATGCAAAAGCAGTACAATCCAGAGCTAAGCCATTATCATGACAGTGAATCAACAATACACGAGAAATGAATGAATCTCAGACGAAATAAATGCAGCAAGTTTGTGAAGAACCCTTTGTCATGTACCATTAACGAAAAAAGTAAACAGTTAAGAACAAACCAAGGAAAGAAAATGAATGATAAAAGGGTCAAATCGAGAAGAAACCCTTTAAAACCCGATTGGCCTGCAAAGGATAAAAAGGATAAAGCTCTCGGCGTTGAACAATCCCTGAGTGATGCGCCATGCATTCGACTTCACTAAGCTTCGTTGGAGGTGACTGAATGCATATCTGGCCTTTACAGTGACTCACGGTGGCCTGCCGATGTATCGAACCAGCGCTGCAATCCCCCTAGATAAGTGTGGTACCAATTTTCCGACCGCAGAAGGTGGAAGGCTTCGTGAGCGTAAAGCGCGGGGTCCGATCCCATGTGTATTGCAGGGCGCCTTCGACCACTGCGCTACCCGCGCACCTTGGATTGGCCTACGTAAGAATAAATGTAAATGAATTAATAAAGAAGAATAATAACGAGGAAATGCTTTACAAAAACTGTAGAGAACGATAAACAACTGGTTTTTGTGAGAAATGACACAATCCCAAGAGCAAACATCAGCACTGTGGCCCTGAACAGAATTCCCCTGATAATAAGTGCAGTTCTGTATCACAAGTAAACGTACTTTAGCAAGCCTTCGATGTCTGCGTTTCGAAAGCACTTGGCTTTGGAAGACGTTCTACCAGGATTAGTTCGTGCTCAGCTGTGAATTCTCTAGCATTCACGAATATATGCCGTTGTTCAGCCGCGTCTTTACGACGAATCGTTCACGACGGTATTGATCGGACGATTTGTCAAGGCGTCGCATCTGTTTCGTTTCAAATGAAAGCGCTTTTCTTGCAGTAGGGGGTTGTTCGGCTTATGCTTGTTTTCCAGTGTTTCCGTTCTTCTTCACCAAACATTTAGCTAACGTTGTAAATTCATGCCTCGGTAGTTTTTGCCAGTCATATGTTAATCCGTTCGAAGTTACGGTGCTTTTCTTGGTGTTTTGACCGTTACTGTATCGTTTTATGTTCTTTGTGGGTCTTATCTCTTAGTTCTTCTGGATGTAAGTGCTGCGATCACTTAAATCCTTTAGGAGGTCAGGGAATCGTATGTATCCAAATCATTCGTACGCTGGCTATCACGCGAATGCCATGGGTACGTGGAATAAAGCCGCCTGTATGCCGCAGAATTCACAGGTTCGCTTGTTCCAAATTAGATGCCCTAAGTTTTTTTTCGTTCTTTCCTGTTCGGTTCATTGTTGTAAATAATAGAAATGGATAGGGGATTGGATACGCGTTTCCTTACACTCTTCCTGAGGTCGCATCATATCTTGAGAAGGGATCGTTTCCTCGCCCGTATGGGACTTTGTATGCTGCAATGGAAAACGAGTACTACCGACATCGCTTTGCTAATCCCGGATCACAGGTGTGCTGACGTTTGGCTCTTCCAGTTTTTTGAAACAATTCACTGTTTATTTATATGTTTTTATGAACTGATCTTGTTGAGCTGATGCGAGGTTGATATAAGTTGTCGTTGTCTTTGTTTGTGCTGCGGATTGATAGCTGACGTTTCGGCGATTTCATCTTCATCAGAGCTGTGCTTTTACGAATGGGACTGCCTTGTTGAACTGATTCAAGGATGCTATAGTGGACTTGGGGCAGTCCCACTCATAACAACACAACTCGGAGGGAGGCGAAATCGCCGAAACGTCAGCCATCAATCCACAGCAACAGCAACGACAACAACAACAATGACAACGACGAAAACAACAACAACAACAACATCGACTATAACTATTCCAACATCGTATCAGCTCAACAAGCTCAGTTCTTAAGAACATATAAATAAATATACCGATTATTTATGACGCGGTTTATAGAAAACCGGTCTTTTGAGTTCATTGCTGTTTGTAAATTTTAGCCAGCACAGTGGTCGCAGTCAAACTTTCAACAGTATCTAACTGCACAGCAATATCGTCGTTCAGCAACTGACTGTTACAACCGTCACTGTCCAAATTTGCCCAATATTGCTCGTCCTCCTCCAACAATTAAGACGGAGCCCATCGACAACACGTTTCACGCAAGCTTATCCATGTTAGAAAATCCGACGCAAAATTCCGCTGCTGCATACACCGCTAACTGGGTTAGTAGTACGTCGAGCATTCCTCCGGAAATGAGAGATGAACCTGAGCGGGACGACCTAGCAGCCGGTGCATCTTCAGTTTTCACGCCTCTTGCCAATTCGTTTGCAGAACAGTTCAGCAATTTGTCAGTCAATGAAAAGTGGGAGAACTCTGCTGCTCTTTCGATGCAGCAGTGGCCTGATCTCGAACAAGGTAGAAATGGGGGAGGTGTTCCTGGCAGCCATGGTGAACGTCGTCGTGCAGAAGGTCGTGAACGTTATGCGCGTCACTCTCCAAGGGAGCTTACATGGGAAGAACGAATAAGGAAAGGGGCAGTCCAGAAGGAACGTATTGAACAACGCGGTCTAGAGAGGACTGACAGGACGGAAAGGGATGCTCGAGAAAACAACTCAGGGAGTGGGCGTCACAAGGGACAACGTGGTGGTCGTTCTTATGCTATTGCGAAATCCGAGCGTACTGAGAGAGAGCATTTGTCTTCTGTTCCAGGGGGAAGAGATACGGCTGCTGGTCGGGTTCAAATGATGGTTAGGGGTTCAAGAACTTATAGAAATCGCCAATTCAACAGAAATTATCAATTTGAAAGAAAACCACGGATTCCGCAGTTATACCCGCCACGATATTATCGTCATGGAGTTCCGCTGATGGTGTCTCAAAACCCGTATTATAACCGTGCACCCAGTCTTGTTCCCTCTATAGCTCAACAAGATCAGCGTTTTCGAAACACGTGGCTTGACGCAAACCTCGGAATGAATTATGGTTCCGTTCCAATGGTTGATTACGCTGCACTTGCTTCTTGTTCTGTTCAACGTCCTCGACCTTCTTCGCGTGGACGCAGCGGTTATCGTTTTCCGTGTAAATATATTCATAATGCCAAGGGCTCTTCAAAGGCGAAGTCTGAAGACCAAGACTCATCAGGAGCTGATCAGGGTGAAGAGATGCGTTTTGGCGTAGGGCAAGAAGAATCGTTGAAAGTTGATGGAGAGGAGATCTGGGAATCCGAAACAGACGAGGAAAAACGAAAGCGCCATGATCCTGGTGTTTTCTGGTCGTTTGAGAGGGATCAGCTTGAGAAGGAAGAAACTGGAAATGGCGGAAAGTTTGGTTCAAATGAAAATGAGTTGTTTAGCAATAGCGACACCACTTCCTCTATTGCAAAGCCCGAAGTATCCGATACTTCTGTTTCTAGGTAAGACATACACTCTCAACTTTCCTGTCTTGTGAATATTAAGGTGTTTTCATGTTTAAACTACGAATTTCGATGAAGTGAGTTTAAAGTCTCATTTGATATTCTTACGAATTTTCTTTTCGAACGTTTTCGATCCTGCCATTTCTTCATTTCTTTTCGATCTTTGTTCACATATGTTACTCACATCGCCCGAAAAGCATGTGGAACTTCGAATTTAGCGCTAGCTGGTGCAAGATTTTTTTGTGTATGTGTCCATTTCCGCCATTTAACCGATGTATGGCTAATGGCTCAAAACTGCATTCATTTTGAAGATACGAGAAATTATTTATTTTGGCTGTAAACTGCTTGTTTTTTTTTCTTTCGATATTGGTCGTTTCCATTAAGGCGTTTATCACTTGCCGTAATTTATTCATGTAATGTTACTCTGTACGCTTGTTTTTGGAATATTTGGAATCTTTATATACATTCTTCGTAATGTTTTCATTGCTGAGCGGAGTTTTTTCTTCATTTTCCGTGGTTTCTTTTTTCTTTTTCCTTCCTTTTCCAGAGTTTCCACATCGAAAGGAGTTTATTCTAATGTACATCATCCTTTTTTCTTCTTGTTTATTTTGGTTGATCTGCTGTTTTTCTTTCCTTTTATTCTTTGATATTCCTATGCATTTTTATTCCTGTGAGGTTTTTTTCTTGGTTTTTGAGTTATTATGTGTATAATGTTATTACCCTGTGAATAGAAGCGGTTCATGTTGAAATGTTCTTCAATTTTCTGCTTGTCATAAATCAACTATATTTTTATCATTCTTAAATCTGTTGTTCATTAGATTACAGTTAACTGGTTGTGCTGTTGTGAGATTCAAGAATGGTGTCGATAAGGTAAATATAAATGTTACATATTATTTAGCTTACAAGTTGTTGATTTATAGCGATTAGATATTTTCCAATGTTTTAATGTGAAGAGATTATTCCAATGCAAATGCAGATGTCAATTATTGTCACTAGTCCACAAAATCAGCAACGTTGGGCGACAATCTTTCCTAAAGAGCAGGTGACGTCGCTCACCGAAACGGTGCACTGTGGACAGTTGTTGTCACTTAGTCGTAGTGCTCTCAGGTAAGAAGTCGATTTTCGACTCAACAAACAAGTGTTTGCCTTCTCTGACTGGGTAATGTTATGGAGATTTATGTGGAGCTGTGTATGTTATTCGTGCTTGGTTTTTGAGCATGCTTAGAAATAATTTCAAATCTTTGTAGCGGTCATGGCACTGTTAACACGGCAGAAGGGCTATTAGCTAGCGTTTCTGGAATGAAGATGCAGTACAGTCAATTGTATATGGTAGAAGCTCGTAAATCGAAATATGTTGCAAAAGTTGGAGATGTTGTTGTTGGGCGTATTGTCCGTGTTAAAAGGGCACAATGGATGGTAGATATCAAGTACAGGTTGCGCGCAGTTTTACATCTGAACAATATCAATCTTCCTGGTGGGGAACTTCGGCGCAAGAATGAAGAGGTTAGTGTTTGGTTGAAAGTAAACTTTCTTAAAAGTTGAGTTGGTGGTCACATTTATTTACGAGGACCCTGGAAGAGGAATATACGCTTTTATATGTGTCACCCTAGGACGAAATTGCAATGAGAGAGCATCTAACTGTGGGTGATCTGGTTAGTGCAGAAATCCAGCAAATAAGAACAGGAGGAAAAGCACTTTTACATACAAGAAATCTTAAATACGGAAAACTCGGACAGGGGATCATGGTCAGGGTGAGGACTTAGTTGTTTTTGGTACTGAGGTGGGTTTTTTTTTAAAACTTGCTCTGTAATTCCAGGTTTGTCCAAGTTTGGTGAAACCTCAAAAAGCGTATATGCATGAAATGTTAGATGTTGGTGTCATTATTGGATGTAATGGCATAATATGGATTTCGGCCGTTTTGTGTTCAGAAGCTAAAGGTGGCTATTGTGAACACATTTCTTTGGAAGTTCCTTTTGAAAAACGGCTTCGTATGGTTAGGTTGGCCACCTGTATCCAGATGCTTGCGAAGAATCTGATTTGCATTTATGATGTTTCCATACTGTCTGCATATACCGCTTCACTTTGTTATCAGGTTAGTATTATACTTACCTTGTTATCACTAAAGACATCCTTGTTTATTCGAAGTTTTCTGTTAATTAAAAGATGAATCCAAATTTAGGTGAAGGATCTGATCCGTCCGGATATCGTGGCCTTATTAATTCCGGAAGTTATTGACATGATAATTGCTGAAGAGAAGCGACGAATGGAGGCGAGAGATCGTGAAGAGTACAGAACAAAGAACCGTTTTCATAGTGTATCCTAAATTTTGTTTTTTATTCATTTGTTGTTCATGTTCATTGTTTTAACCAATGAAATTTCGAACTCTGAAACTTGAAAAAAAAACTGTAGACGTGACGTATTCCATGCGAGGTTAGAAGCCGCCGCTATTGTTCTGTATGAGAAAACATGTCTAATGCATTGCTTTTCGTGAGGAACAGGTGTTCACTTTCATCTGTTTGGATATGACCGTTGTGAAGGAACGACCTACAACAATCGTTGCGCAGTCACGAGAGGAGTTGTGTTACAATATCAAAAGTTATCTTGTCGAAACACTAGCACACCTAATAAAGTATAACGGGCTTATATCCATCGGCGTTTCCGGTGGCTCCATGCCCCAGCTATTTTGTGACGTTCTCAAATCTATCGATAATTTAGAGTGGAAGCGTATTAGGATATTTATGGTGGATGAGCGGATCGTTCCAATCACAGATCCAGATAGTAATTATGGTCAGTATCTGGCAAACTTGCCACCTGAATGTCATCAATACGTTATTCCTATCGAAATATTCGACTCGGCACCAAAAACTGCTCTGCAATATGAAACGACTCTTCGTGCAACACTTTGTCCTGAACAGATAGGTCGTCTGCCAAGATTCGATATTCTGTTTCTTGGCATGGGAAATGATGGTCATACATGTAGCCTCTTTCCAGGTCATAGGATGCTTCAGAAGAATGATCTGTTAACATGGGTAGTGGCGATTACGGATTCACCAAAGCCACCTTCTCAACGAATTTCTCTCACTCTTCCTGTTTTAAATGCTGCCAAAAATGTTGCATTTATTGTAACCGGCGAAAGTAAAGCTGCAGTGGTTAAGAGTGTTCTTGATTCTGACAGTCAACACCTTCCTGCTTCATTTGTACGACCATTTAGCAAAAAGCTTATCTTTTTTCTGGATAAGGATTCAGCAAGCAAATTATAGGTTATTTACTTCTTTTCATATTGTCCATTTTCTGAAATGTACTGTGCTCCAACTAAATATTGTTGTCTATCCACATTTCTGTCTATTTAAATGTACGCTATATTGTTTTCCTTCGTAGTGTGCAATTTTTAACAATATAAAATGCTTCTCTTTGAATTTCAGTCTGGAATGCGAAACACCAATTTTAAGATGTTTGAGTTTTATGTCTGGATGGGGAAAGAAAGCACTACATTTGGGAATGTCAGAACAAGAGGGGCTAAATGGTTGCAATACTTAAAGAATTCATTACTTGCATGCTACAATATCTATGCTCATTTGATATGGTGTAATTGCTGATCAGCCACTTCTTTTTTGAGGAATTTTCATGGCGTTTATTTTATGGGCTAAATTTGGTAGTGGTTGAAATTCAGCCAGCTATATCCCTTTTATCTTACAGAATTTATCGTTTTCTCAATAATTTCTGTTTTTCGCTAAAGTTCTCAAATGTCATCCTTTTCGTTCAGATTTCTCATTCTGTTTTATGGTTCGTTACCCCAATGCAGTGGCCAATAGTTGCGCAGCGCTAATACACAGGCTATTATGCTTGCTCACACGCAGTAGTGTTATTGTGCAAGCACTTATAATAAAACATCCCACTTCTTTATGTTAGTCTTCAAATTTTTCATTGACATTATTGTTGCAAAATTGATTGAAAACGGTTGTTTGAAAGAAAGCCGATAACAATCATTCTACGTTTCTTCCTAAAAGTTACCAATCTGGGCAATTATTTGAGATGTCTAGACGCCATTGTTTGAAATAGGAGCCAAGACCGACTTTCGACTAACCTCGGCAGTGATCGATAAATCGCTGTTTTTCTTCAATATGTAGACAAGAGCTAGGTAGAAGAGAATTTGTTGGGATACAATAGCTGATGGTTCGACTGTTTCGTCTTCTTCGGAGCCGCGTTTTAGTCTGTGCAAGTATTCCATTGATTGCTGGAGACGACCGCGCAAGGTAATCATGAGCGAGAAATCGCCAACCAATTGGAATACTTCAAAGAATAAAACAGCTCTGAAGAAGACGAAATCGCCATAACGTCAGCTATTGTATACTAATGAATTCTACAGTGTCAATCTCTGTTTGCTTACCAAAGAAAAACAGTTGATTACATATACATTTCGTTAATCAGTTTAGATATCTATCCCAAAACTTTGAGCGGAAGTTAGTACGCCTTGTAGTTCTTACATACTTCACACCATTCTTTTTCTCTTCTCGAACATAGGTATATCTACGTGCACATTCTTATTTTGATAAGGTTCATGAACAACAATCCATTAATTCCAACTTGCACTACTTTATCAAACTCCACAATACGCATTGCGCCTTTTAGTTCCTAGAAGAAGTGACTCAGCTTCCAATATCACCTGCTTTGTCTGTTTCATGTCCAGCTCCATCACATAGCCGTCCTATGACATGGTTAATCGATTATGGCGTGGAACTTTCTTTGTGTATCCGATATAAAAAGCGTATTGTTCTAGTTCATTGAATACGAGGTTTTCTTCCTTTAGTCCATTTTTCTCTGTGTATTGTGTCCTTTCGCTCAACCCGACTTGTTAGTGGCTACCACCCAAACGGCGATGCTAAACTTGTGTTTGATATCACATACGTGTTCAGTTTTCACAATTTCAAAGCATTTGTAGGATAATTGGTAATAAAAAAGCAATTACTGATGTACCAGAGGTTCTCACATATTTGCGATAGTACGCAGTGAGTTGAATGTGTAGATGTCCGGAAATAAATTCGCTTTTTTATATTTGGACAAATGCACCTGAACTTGCTTGTAGTGAACATTGTTGATTGGAATGAAACCAGTGTAATCTGTAGATGTTTGCCAACAAGACAAAAGTGCTCGTATTTCACCGTGATGACACTTCTGCTTTCTGGAGGCCACACGCCCCCTATACTCCTTCGCTTTTTTCTGGAGGAAAGGTGATAAGCAGCGAAGTGAACGATCAAGCGGAATTTGGTTCACCAAGGCGCGGTGATGTCCTCTAATGCGTCGTTGCTGTTTGCGGCTGTCGTGCCTCCGTTTAAAATTTCGAGACTCTGTCAGTTTTTGTAAACAGCGATTTCAACGAAATCGAACCTGAATTTCAGATAAAGCGGAACGTTACTCAGTAAATAGGAAAAACTATGTATGCCACCAAAATGATAAGAATTCCTGAAAATGTTAAGGAACCCAAATTTTTATGAATGGGGTAGTGCTGATAAGTGCTAGGCCAATGTACGATATGCAGCTAGGGAAGCGCTATTTCGACATATTTCTCGTGAGATTTGTTTTGAAGTGATACTTTCTCGTGCTTATATTTTTTCATTGTTCCATTCCCAGTGGAAAATCGCATGCTTCTCATTTGTGTACACGCGAACTGGTGCTCCACATATTCACGTGCTTCTTTTCGCTGTTTCATTGGAAGAATATTCATTCAAGGATACTGGACATTTTTATTTCATTCACTGCTGGTACACACATTTAACATTCCAATCAGACACGCCTATAGAACCGTTTCCCGACAACACCATTAGCTTCCATTTTCTGAAAGGATAACATCAGAATTTAAAACATGCACACAAACATCGAGGTCTTGCTGAGTTCAAAGGGAAGGTCAGATATTGGGTATTGCTGTGATTTTCGTGATCCATTGGCCGCAAATGGTCTACAGATTGACTCGTTACCAAAACCACTACTTTAATAGCCGCATCCGCTCTTTTCTTAGTTGCACAGGCAGGCTGAGAATAAAACTTACTTACCACAAGAAGATATTCCTTTCCGTCTTTTGTTGTGAAAGAATACTCATAGGTCTCCGCCTTGAATTCACCTTTTTCTATGGGAATGTGCTTTTCATGAAGGACATCCCCGACAACGTCAAATGTGATCTAAAAGCATTTCTTTTCATAGTCTATGGTTAAATGTAATAATTCACTCCCGCACAAGATATTACTGTCAGCTATTTACGCATGACGTCATGTGTGATAAATTTTGTTTCTGCAAACACAAGCAAACGTTGTACCTTATGCTTTGTGGAGTCGATCCCTTCACCAATAAACTCTTTCCCCCATCTCAACGTCTTTGTAAAAGACATCCTTCTTCGATGTTAGATTTGCGTAGTCAAACCTCCCAACTTTCCTATTGCTTTAGCACTCTTTTTTTTTGCTCCTTTAGAACGTAGCAAAGGTCACCAGTTTACGTGTAAACCAACCATATCCTAAAAGGATAATTCGTGAGGGCTAACAACTACTACCATATTGTCGATGTAGGTAGGCCAAGTCTGGAATACACTAGATTGAGCAAAATGATTCTTTTGTGAACTCAACTTTAGCCGCAAGATACTCGTCGAAGTTCTCAGAATGGTCGAGATCGTATTTTCCGTAGAACTTTATTGGGAGCTCCTTAGCATGTACGGCGGATGCAATGGTAAGAATTGTAACGACGAATACGCTGTTCATGACTAAGGATGAAACAGAACTGTTAGACCTACAGTTGGAAAGACGCAGCCCATCAGGCCTGGGTTAGAGGGCAGGCGATAGTATGTGTTCCGGTCCACCTCTCCCTCCACCTCGCCTTTGCTTTGAAGTTACGTAATTTTTGTCCTGAGGTCGTAGCTAAACAATGCCAATGACACAGCACCAGTACAGTGGAAGGTGCAATTATTCTCACCTAGAGATCTGAACATACTCCCATTGGTAGAAAACCGTGGTCGGCATAAGAAGAAGAAAATCACTAATTTAAATTACCGGCTTCATTCGTCAAAAATACTATAAGATCAGTTGGACGATGCAGTCTGTATACATTTATTGAACTACATACCAAGATTGAAACATTGTTCTGCAAAAGTCGGATTTCTGATTACAAAGAAAATTAGTGTGTAGCTGAAACGACGTCCATAGACGTCAGTTCTCTCTTCTGAACCACCGGCGACAAGTTATTCTGTTATTCTCCATAGTCTGAAATTGTTGAACCGTTTATTCGTACACAGCGTTGAAGTAGTGTTTTGCTATAAGTCTTCACATAGACTATACATTTATAATCAACATAGATAGTGAAATGGATCAAGAAAGAAGTCGATATGAGAGGTGGCCACCTGCCAGAGCATGCTTGCCCTCTATAGCGAATTTCACTTTGACCTAAAGTTTTGCAGAAATCGGAAACTTCAGCGCTTATACTTTCGAAGTATCTCAGGTTGATTTCAAAAAATCCAAAAGTGAACCACAAGGAAGTGTGTGGTGATCATGAGTGACCTCGCACCACACCTGAAACTGATTGTTTGTCCTGATCCAGGCACATTCCTCGCCCATGTTATACTCTGTGTGGCTAGTCTACAATATTGAAATGGAAGGCTTACAACGAACGAAACGGTGGCTGTTCAAAAGAAGCTGATCATTATGCTAATGGAAATTTGTCCCTTATTTTTTTGGTCTGCTGAGGTTGAGAAAGTGTTTAGTTGAGTAAATTGCATCTTAATTTGACACTTCCAAGCTGTGAAGAATACAAAGCCGCCGAAGCACCGACTACCGTGAATGAATAAATGCTGTAATAACAAGCTCATCTTTGCGAATCAAGAAAACAGTGAATTATTGATCAATGCCGAGCTTAAAGGAAAGTCAGTCTTGGCATTTGCTACATGACAAAGAAAAAGTCGATATTGATAAGAACGGTTATCTCAGAATTCCAGAAGAATTAGCTTGACCAGTACTCAGCGAAATAGGTGATCGGCACGAAAAATTCCTCAAGAAGCAGCCAAAGCCAAATGCAAGGAGGGCTCCAAGATCATCGTGCATGGCCGATGCAAGGAAACAAATCGAATGGATGAAGTGCAGGAGTCTTCACAGTGTGAAAGATATGACGACAACCCACGTAATTAGTGAAAAGAAATAAAAATGTTACCCAAGATATGATGTATTCCACGAGGTTCGAGGTTTTCTAATCGTGCTGCACAGAAGTGAAGAAACAATAGGAATTTGAATTGACAACCATTAGAAAATAATCTGTGGGTTCCCCTGCTTTCAAAACTCGATGGATTTCTTCCGAAGCCATGTGATCATGAATGCATAGTACAGGCATATCAGCCCTCCAGAGATATCTTCGAGGTAGAAATAAAAACAAGGAAGTATTCCTTAACACTACAAGCCAAATGTGAGTGAGGCTGGCAGCATTTCTTTCTTCCGGTCGTTTCTTTTCTCAGACAGTGGTTATTTGTCATGCTTCGGTAGCCCCTTGAACACAGACCAGTATAATAACGATGAACCAGATGAGTTACTTCCTGCGCCTAACAATATGCAAAGATCTTCTTTTGGAAGTTTTCGTTCGTTGAACCATGGCTTCTGCTGCTGGTGAGAGTGGTTATGTAAGGAGAATTTCAAAGATAAAGAGCCTGCTAAGATTTCGTTGCAGCCGTAGTTTCGCAAAATCCTGAGGCGACTAATTGGCTCTTGTAGTGATAGAACAGCACAAAGAATATTTCTGACAGGAAGAATATGGATGAATACTAAGAGCGCATAAAATTTGGCATGACTCGTTTTCGATTCACGGCCCGTACGATGAAGAACTACGCTTCAGTTAGATGTAAGAGCCCCAGGAAAGACATAGGACTCTACACGATAAACGGCTGGTAAAGTTGGATGTATATGTCAAAAATTGTAACAAGAGAATGCTCACTACTTAAAGTGATTCTTTGCGCAACATCTCCTGATTTCGATGAACTCCTGGCGTTAACAACTTACTTATTTGGATGCTAGGACGGTCCGTCTTCACGAGCTGTGCGGACCCCAGCACATATGCCATTCGTTCCTTTCTCTCGCAATCGTAGTCCATGGTGGTGGTCTTGTTCGAGCATGGTATCGCTTGCGAGTCTCGTACCTTGATCTGTAAAACAACTGCAGCTGTGAGTACAGCTGATTAACTTTGTTTATGAACACGTCCGCCCAACGTGTAGATGGTCGTCCTGGGGGGACGTTTGCATTCTCTTGGAGTCCACTCTACTGTTCTTTTCGTACATCTGTCGTCCGTTCTTCTCATTATGTGACCGGCCCATGTATGTTTCGCTATCGATGTATATTCTCCTGGATTTCGAAGATGTGACAGATTTCGAAGGTCAGAGCTTCGCATTCCGGCTTGATATTGAGAGTGCTGGTTATATTTCAGAAGACATCGCTCAAGCGCTCTGTGAGTAGTACGAAGCATTCTTGACGTAGTTGAAGTATCAACCCACGTCTCTGCAGCATAACAGAGCGCTGGGAGGATCGCAGAATGGAAAAGATGAGCGCGGATTTTCGGGTTCCTCAGGCGGCCAGAATGCGGCCCAAGCTGCTCTCCTTCTTCTATCTATTTCCTCCTTCATGTTGTTTTCCATGTTCATTGATCGCCTAAGGTACACGTACGAGGTGGTCTCTGCAATGAGAGAGCCATCCAATTCAAATTTTTCGCCTTCGCACCATGGGTTTTTTCATGAACTGGGTCTTCTTTCGATTCATGCGAAGTCCGAACTTTTTTCCCCGCTTCGTTGAGCTCGTTGATCATCATCTCTGCTTCGCTAGTACTTCTTGAGAAGATGACAGTGTCGTCGGCAAAACGGTTTGATAGGAATTTTCCATGAATACGTATGCCTTTCTCATCCCAATCGAGTGACTTCATTATCCACTGCAGTGCGGCACTGAACAGCTTTAGCGATATTGTGTCGCCCTGTCGAACCCCTTTTCCTATGGGTATGGTAAGAGGTCGATGGAAAAGCTGTATTTTCGTACTGCAGTTCCGATAACAGCCGGACACAGTTCTAATGTAAGACGGGTCCACTCCTTGGTCGACGAGCACTGATAGGATTGCATTCATTTCGACACTGTCAAACGCTTTTTTATAGTCGACAAAGGTTAAGAATAGAGGCAGGTGGTATTCCCGACAAGCTTCGATGACCCTGGACACGGTTTGGATGTGGTCCATACAGCAAAAATCCTTTTCGAAATCCCTGCTTGCTGGACTGGTTGCGCCTCACCGAATGTCCTTGACATGTGCAAGAGGATAATCTTCGTGAAGAGGTTGTAGAGTACACTCAACAAGCATATGGGACGATAGTTATGAAGACCACCTCGGTCACCTTTCTTGGGCAGGATAACCGTACGCAACGTCCTCCACTGGCCTGAGATTTTTTTTCCTTTTGAAGGTAGGCTGTCATATGATTTGCGAGAAGTACATGTAAATTGTGGCTTCCAGCTCTAAGGAAGTCGGCGGTAGTATTGTCGGGTCCTGGACCTGTGCCTCTTTTCATGCTTTCTATCGCAACTCGAACCTCCGACTGAAGAATTCCAGGTGGTTTTTTCTCCAGCGGGGACATTAGGGTCCGGGACAGGGATTGTGGAACGGAAAAGGCTGGTTTAGAACGTTTCCGCTATTAATTCCATATCATGGCGGAAACTTTTGACGATCCCATCTTCGTTCATCAGGGCTGACAGCTGAACATTGTAATCACACAAGTCTCGACGCCATTTTTTTTCAGACTGTTTCTTTTTTTCTGCTGCTTCCAGTAGTTTCTTCTGCTTGTGCCGTTGAAGATCTTCCCTGCAAAGCTATTCTGCAGCTGGCATTTATTACTAGCCATGTCAAACGTGTTGCAGTAGGATCAAGCTTCAGTTTGCTTCTGTTTCAGAGCAACTCTTCAGTAGTGATTGAGATGCGATCCGTCCTTCTTGCTCGCGGAACTGAGGCGAATTCGGCCTACCCTCTTAGTCCTTCGACGAGCAACTCGTAGTCTTCGGTCGGGTCTTCTTTAATCTGCCAGTCACGTTTGGATAGGACTTTAGTTAACAAGTTAACTACGGGAGAGCAGGAGTTAACAACTATCCTGCGTATTTAATCTGTAATACTGTGATCCACATTGTAGTCCAATGGATATCGAAAACATTGCTGGTTATAGCCCGATATATTTGATGTATTGTTGTGCGAAATGATTGCAGGGAAACGCGGCAACTTGTCAATTCGTTCATTCCATCGTTTTGGGTTGGCATCGATGTTGTAATACGCGACTACGCTCACGACTACATCTACTTCAACACGAATGAACTTCCACGAATTGTTCTCGGAGTAGGACTTGGTCTAGTACTCGTTCCTTCAATCGCATCCCTTTCATGGATTTTTACTGTGATCAAACGAAAAGGAATGAACGATTCATATAGCTTGAAAATCAATAGCAGAAATAATATATGATCACATGACTAATAAACATCTACACACTATTTTTTCAGTATTTGAAAAGACAATCAAAACAGTAAATATTAGGCTGATGGAAGTAGAAATCTCCTTAGGTATACAGACACAGTGAAATTTCGTTGTTGTTGTTGTTGTTGTTGTTGTTGTTGTTGTTGTTGTTGTTGTTGTTGTTGTTGTTGGTGGTGGTGGTGGTGGTGGTGGTGGTGGTGGTGGTGGTGGTTCCGCTCCGTGGATCGTTTTATTTCGTAATGATACGGCAGATATCTGAAACATACTCAATTAAACCGTTTATATACATTATATTAAGACAACAAGTACGCAGTAAAGTTCGGAAAGGATTACGCAGTAAGGTGGTTTAGTGGATAAAAGTAGTACATGAGCTGTGTTGCCCTAATATAATAACGCGGTGGTTAGTGCACAAGATTTATGACATATCTAGGATAAATACAAACACGGTTTATAAGAATAGATGGCTCAACAATTTAGGTCCGTTTCAAAATGTTCTCGATGAGCAAACACGCGATTGTTAGTTCATTCTTTACTGAAGCAAACGACGTTTCAGCGGATTTCACCCTCTTCAGAGCCTGGGAAAGTCAAGTTGACTGCAATCTTCCCAGTTGAACACCTCGATAACCAGAAGATATCCTGGAAAGATGTGTTCTTTATAATAGAATTCTTGAAAAAAGGTTTGCAAAATTGGGTTTGAAATTTTGCGCGATAACGTTGATGGATATAATTCTTTCCCGATTTCTTCGCGATATCATATTGCAGCTATAAAATTGGTAATAAAAGGATAAAGCTTCGACATTGATCATTCTCAGAGGGATGGGTCATGCATTCCATTTCATCATTTGGAGTTGATTGAATGCATATCTGGCCTTTGCAATGACTCGCGACGGCCTACCGATGCATCGAGCTAGTGCTGCTGTCCTCCCATACAGGTATGATACCAATTTCGGCTCCGGAGGGATGGAGAGCTTGGTGGGCCATGGGCGCGGGGATCGATCCCATGTTTGTGTTGCAGGGCGCCTCCGAACAATGCGCCACACGCGCCCTTATAACATTGATAACGCTCCACAACGCTGCTATGGCTTGTTCTGCGCTAATGATAGGACGAAATTTCTATCAACAAAAAACGCCAAAGTGAACGGATGAATTTCCATGGAAATCAGGAAATTTATTACCATGCATGAAGAACCATGCAGGCCTATGCCGTCAGGATATGCAGTGTTTTACTGCTCTACTCTTCTACTTGTTACGCCGAGCAGTAGAAGTTCGGTGCGATTACATGAACGTCAACTCCGAACGGTGAGAATGAATGCAGGCGGTGCCGGAGACCGTGAGGAAAGGATGGAGATCGATCGGTTGCGGGGACATGGATGGAGAAAGGAGAGTGGTCGCGGCAGCACGCGGCGTCACTGCGTTCGCTTTCGTCGACGACAGCATTGCTCTGGGAGCGCTTCTTTTATTGATGCTTATACTTCCTATACTACTGTTCGGACTCTCTTGAAACGGTTAAATACTTTATCCTTAGGGAAGCAGCTCAATTTTGGTAGATGCGAATTGTAGGTCAGCGAATAGTGGAAATAGTACCATGTCTCCGCTGTGTTATTTGAACATTTCAACGTGTCATCACTGGCAAGAAGTCTGTTAGAACGTTACTCGACTTTTCATTTTGCTCTCTTCTTTTTACGGCTTCCCTCTTATCTTTTTCTGCAGTTTCATGTTTTTATACTCCTACCTCTGCACGGCGGCGCGTGTGACACAGTGGTCGGAGGCGCCCTACAACACATACATGGGATCGATCTCCGCGCCTGTGGCTCATCAAGATTTCTATCTCTCCGGGGTCGACAGATTGGTACTAGACCTGTCTGGGAGGATAGTACCAATGGCTCAATACATCGGAAGGCCACCGCGAGTCATTGCAAAGGTCATATTTGATTCAATCACCTCCAACGATGCTTAATGAAGTCGAATGCATGGCGCATCCCTCGGGGATTGATCAACTCCGATAGCTTTATCCTTCATCCTTTATTAACCTCTGCACGCTCTCATTCACATCCAAAATAGGACCACGTTATTTCCGGTTAACACATGAGGCATTACCAACCGAAAATATGGGATTCGAATTGTTACATCCTTTGAAGGGTCGGTAAACTAATCGCGGGATTCGCCGCCGTCACAGTAATCGCTGCAGTCCTGCAAGAACATAATTAGCAAGGCAGCGGACTTCCATGAGATCCACAAAGGGTGACAACTATCTGTGATAACGACCTGAAGACGTCCTAGCAAGGTTATGCCTGTTTTGACGAAAATCACTTTGCACCGGGAGCGTGATTCACTTTCACTGAGGAGCGAAGTTTGAGTATGCTGAAGTTGCAGCTGAATCCACATCCGAACCTGACTACATTTAGTGATGACCGTTACGACACAACTAAACGAATGGAAACAATGCTGGCACCTCATACCACATGTGAACACTGGTCATCTAAGTGTCTAAGTAAGCAAATGAAATATGTGTCACCACTGGGATGGTAAACTTTTGACGCTTTCGATCTGAAACGTTTAAAAATATCGAGAATGGTGGCAATATATTACAGCAGTGTTAACAAAAACAGTAGAACATTTTGTTAGAGCGACATCTCAACTGGAACACTGGCACGTGGCAGCAGTTAGTCGACCCCGTCAGTTGCTGTGATCTAGGAATTGCACGCCGCATGGGTCCATCAGTCAGTCAAAGAGGTCGGATGAGCTAGCTCTGTGCTCGGGAAACCCACGAACACAGACGACGGAGAGCTAAGCAGAAACGATGTAGTAGATGGCTATCATGAAGTTATTCCGGCTTTCCTAGTTCATGAATGTTAAGAAGTTCATTGATATGTAAATGTTCTGTTATCGCCATTACTCATTAGAGTTCAGGTACGTGACAAGAACTGACAGATTCTAGCTCTCCGTCGTGCGGAGAATGCTTTCCTCATTTCCTTATCCACTCCTCGTTCGTACACTCGCAATGCTGTTCTGTCAGCTGTTTCATGATTAATTAACAAGGACTGAACGGAAACGAATTTGCTGCACAGCTTATCTTATCTCATCCATTGATGATGTGGTGCTGTATAATTTGGTCTTTTTGTCTAGTGTTTTCTGTGCAGATGAGTTCCCCTGATACCGTGATCCCTGAAAAATTTTTTGGCCGATTTCAATTGGAGAAAAGCGAGAACTTCGACGAGTTCCTATCTGCCAAAGGTGTTAACTGGTTTTTGAGGAAAATGATACAGTTCGCCAGTGTAACCAAGGTTATTGCCAAAAATGAAGTCTCAGGGTAAGTTCTCTTCAGTGGTCGCTTTACTTCCACTTTTTACTATTCTCCGTTGTCGTATACTACTTTCGTTAGCCTTAACATTATAATGTTGTCTTCTAGATATAATCTGGAAAACCTGACTTCAAAAAAGAATACACTCTACCATGGCTGGAAACTTGGTGAAACTTTTGAAGGAGATGGATTAGATGGTACACGACACAATGTGGGCATCTTCCAAATATTTTTGTTCCTTCTAAGCGTTTTCGCTGGCGCGTAATCGTCGCCTACACGACTTCGAATAACGCCACGTTCCTGAGTCCAAATTTTTTAAGGTAACTTTCAATTTTGCCAATGATACACTTACGGAAAATCACGTAAGGCTTAATGATCCCCTCGATAAAGGAGAGACGTATCGCTACAATATTGACACCGAAGGCAAGCTTGTTCTGGTAGGTGACCACCTCTCATATCGACTTCTTTCTTGATCCATTTCACTATTTATGTTGATTATAAATGTATAGTCTATGTGAAGACTTATAGCAAAACACTACTTCAACGCTGTGTACGAATAAACGGTTCAACAATTTCAGACTATGGAGAATAACGGAATAACTTGTCGCCGGTGGTTCAGAAGAGAGAACTGACGTCTATGGACGTCGTTTCAGCTACACACTAATTTTCTTTGTAATCAGAAATCCGACTTTTGCAGAACAATGTTTCAATCTTGGTATTTTGACGAATGAAGCCGGTAATTTAAACTAGTGATTTTCTTCTTCTTATGCCGACCACGGTTTTCTACCAATGGGAGTATGTTCAGATCTCTAGCTACGACCTCAGGACAAAATTACGTAACTTCAAAGCAAAGGCGAGGTGGAGGGAGAGGTGGACCGGAACACATACTATCGCCTGCCCTCTAACCCAGGCCTGATGGGCTGCGTCTTTCCAACTGTAGGTCTAACAGTTCTGTTTCATCCTTAGTCATGAACAGCGTATTCGTCGTTACAATTCTTACCATTGCATCCGCCGTACATGCTAAGGAGCTCCCAATAAAGTTCTACGGAAAATACGATCTCGACCATTCTGAGAACTTCGACGAGTATCTTGCGGCTAAAGTTGAGTTCACAAAAGAATCATTTTGCTCAATCTAGTGTATTCCAGACTTGGCCTACCTACATCGACAATATGGTAGTAGTTGTTAGCTCCTCACGAATTATCCTTTTAGGATATGGTTGGTTTACACGTAAACTGGTGACCTTTGCTACGTTCTAAAGGAGCAAAAAAAAAGAGTGCTAAAGCAATAGGAAAGTTGGGAGGTTTGACTACGCAAATCTAACATCGAAGAAGGATGTCTTTTACAAAGACGTTGAGATGGGGAAAGAGTTTATTGGTGAAGGGATCGACTCCACAAAGCATAAGGTACAACGTTTGCTTGTGTTTGCAGAAACAAAATTTATCACACATGACGTCATGCGTAAATAGCTGACAGTAATATCTTGTGCGGAGTGAATTATTACATTTAACCATAGACTATGAAAAGAAATGCTTTTAGATCACATTTGACGTTGTCGGGGATGTCCTTCATGAAAAGCACATTCCCATAGAAAAAGGTGAATTCAAGGCGGAGACCTATGAGTATTCTTTCACAACAAAAGACGGAAAGGAATATCTTCTTGTGGTAAGTAAGTTTTATTCTCAGCCTGCCTGTGCAACTAAGAAAAGAGCGGATGCGGCTATTAAAGTAGTGGTTTTGGTAACGAGTCAATCTGTAGACCATTTGCGGCCAATGGATCACGAAAATCACAGCAATACCCAATATCTGACCTTCCCTTTGAACTCAGCAAGACCTCGATGTTTGTGTGCATGTTTTAAATTCTGATGTTATCCTTTCAGAAAATGGAAGCTAATGGTGTTGTCGGGAAACGGTTCTATAGGCGTGTCTGATTGGAATGTTAAATGTGTGTACCAGCAGTGAATGAAATAAAAATGTCCAGTATCCTTGAATGAATATTCTTCCAATGAAACAGCGAAAAGAAGCACGTGAATATGTGGAGCACCAGTTCGCGTGTACACAAATGAGAAGCATGCGATTTTCCACTGGGAATGGAACAATGAAAAATATAAGCACGAGAAAGTATCACTTCAAAACAAATCTCACGAGAAATATGTCGAAATAGCGCTTCCCTAGCTGCATATCGTACATTGGCCTAGCACTTATCAGCACTACCCCCATTCATAAAAATTTGGGTTCCTTAACATTTTCAGGAATTCTTATCATTTTGGTGGCATACATAGTTTTTCCTATTTACTGAGTAACGTTCCGCTTTATCTGAAATTCAGGTTCGATTTCGTTGAAATCGCTGTTTACAAAAAACTGACAGAGTCTCGAAATTTTAAACGGAGGCACGACAGCCGCAAACAGCAACGACGCATTAGAGGACATCACCGCGCCTTGGTGAACCAAATTCCGCTTGATCGTTCACTTCGCTGCTTATCACCTTTCCTCCAGAAAAAAGCGAAGGAGTATAGGGGGGCGTGTGGCCTCCAGAAAGCAGAAGTGTCATCACGGTGAAATACGAGCACTTTTGTCTTGTTGGCAAACATCTACAGATTACACTGGTTTCATTCCAATCAACAATGTTCACTACAAGCAAGTTCAGGTGCATTTGTCCAAATATAAAAAGCGAATTTATTTCCGGACATCTACACATTCAACTCACTGCGTACTATCGCAAATATGTGAGAACCTCTGGTACATCAGTAATTGCTTTTTTATTACCAATTATCCTACAAATGCTTTGAAATTGTGAAAACTGAACACGTATGTGATATCAAACACAAGTTTAGCATCGCCGTTTGGGTGGTAGCCACTAACAAGTCGGGTTGAGCGAAAGGACACAATACACAGAGAAAAATGGACTAAAGGAAGAAAACCTCGTATTCAATGAACTAGAACAATACGCTTTTTATATCGGATACACAAAGAAAGTTCCACGCCATAATCGATTAACCATGTCATAGGACGGCTATGTGATGGAGCTGGACATGAAACAGACAAAGCAGGTGATATTGGAAGCTGAGTCACTTCTTCTAGGAACTAAAAGGCGCAATGCGTATTGTGGAGTTTGATAAAGTAGTGCAAGTTGGAATTAATGGATTGTTGTTCATGAACCTTATCAAAATAAGAATGTGCACGTAGATATACCTATGTTCGAGAAGAGAAAAAGAATGGTGTGAAGTATGTAAGAACTACAAGGCGTACTAACTTCCGCTCAAAGTTTTGGGATAGATATCTAAACTGATTAACGAAATGTATATGTAATCAACTGTTTTTCTTTGGTAAGCAAACAGAGATTGACACTTTAGAATTCATTAGTATATAATAGCTGACGTTATGGCGATTTCGTCTTCTTCAGAGCTGTTTTATTCTTTGAAGTATTCCAATTGGTTGGCGATTTCTCGCTCATGATTACCTTGCGCGGTCGTCTCCAGCAATCAATGGAATACTTGCACAGACTAAAACGGCTCCGAAGAAGACGAAACAGTCGAACCATCAGCCATTGTACCCCAACAAATTCTCTTCTACCTAGCTCTTGTCTACATATTGAAGAAAAACAGCGATTTATCGATCACTGCCGAGGTTAGTCGAAAGTCGGTCTTGGGCAATGTTTTCTTTTTTCAGTAGATATGGGGTTGCTACTGTTTCAAGCAGTGTACTCAGTCAGGCGCTTTCACAACCCCAGCGGAAAATCTCACTACCAAATTTCTTCTCTGTATTTCGAGTTTCTTTCCAGACATTTGTGAATTTTTGTGCAGTTCTTCTGCTGTGGTTGTGAAAGTGTTCGAGTGAGTGAATTCCATGTCAATTCGACCTTTCCAGGCCCTGAATATGGGAAATTCTCTAACAGCCTGATATCAGCTCAAGAGGAAAACATTAACCAAGTCTTCTTGTCCACCATTTTGTTAAGTGAAGTCTATATGAACGATATAAAGAATATCGACGAAAGATTGATAAATGAACTACGGTGTAATTTTCTGTTGAAATATTCGTGTCATGAAATTCTGCCGGATCTCGTCTGTTTATGTTTTACGGTAAGCAGTCAACTCTTGTCACTGTTGACTTTTTACGGTGATGTTGCTTTTAGACAACAATTTCTTGTGTAAAACCAGTTGGCGTTCGATTTTTTGCCCTCATGAAGAACATGAATGAAGAAGAATCATTATTTCATGTCCACCTAAGTGTATATCCAAGAATTAAAGGAGTGGAATAAAATCTATGAGTTTGGGACAGAAAACTGCAAAACATATACAGAAATATAACTCTTATAATGCTGAGATATTTGCAAAACTCCGCACCGCAAGTGTCTGCAGTGGGGAACGAACGCGCCTTTGCTCTTTCCGGGGAGTAACGCGTTCACCAATAAGTAACGCGTTCACCACTACACCATGCGGATCTTTCGCTTCTCCTGCAGCAATCACCCGTCAACTGGATTGATTTGGGGAGCCCAAATCGGCATTGAACCCAGTTAAGCTGAGGCTATGGTTATAATCACAATCTTAATCTTTTTTATTTACTGCCTATTCTTTTTAATGATGGTTGTGTCTTAAATCGATAGAACTAGCTGAGAGACAAGCGAAACGAAGAACCCGCATGGTGTGGTGGTGAACGCGTTACTCACAGGAAAGGACAATAGCGCGTTCGTTCCCCACCGCAGACACCTGCGATCCGGAGTTTTGCAAATATCTCAGCATTGTAGGAGTTATATTTTGCAACGTACCCTGGCGTTAAAAAGAATAGGCAGTTAATAAAGAAGGCTAACATATGTAAAGATTTTAATGGTTGCTAACATCTCTACGGATTAAAAAAAAGAAGTTGACGTGCATTGCTTTCGCCTTTCTAGGGAAATCTTCGATAGACTTACAAATCCAATTTTTGGAGTACGCGACTGTTTTCTTTCTGATCAGCTGCGTTGTAGAAAAGTTGTTCGTAATTTCAGCCGCATAAAAATCCCATTTAAACGAATGCTGGAGAAAAAAGACCAACAGCATCGTTTAATCTATTCATTGTCCCTAACAACTATTTGTACTCAATGCTAAGATTGTTTCGTTTTTCTTGTTCAGCAATGGCGAGGATGTTAAACAGCATACATTTACTTCCATAGAAAAACACAATACAATACAACAGTAGCTGACGTTTCGGCAGTATCGCCTTCTTCAGAGCCTGGAAGGACGTACTGATATGCAGTTTACTAGGCCAAACGCTTCAACAACACTTACAAAAAGACAAAAAAACTCCATGATAATTACATGGTCAACAGCTTCTCGAAAAAAACTCACGCTTTTTTTATGCCCCTTCCAATGAGGAAGATTAGAACAGCTGATTATAGTCGCGTAAGGTTGATGACTACACCACCCCCACATCGAACTTCTTGTTGAACATGAAGGAAGAATAAATATGCATGGCTTGTCCATGCAGCAGCTAATGGCTCTCCTAAAGGAGTGCCTAAATTGCTCGATTTTCAGATGGTCTAGGAAATATTTCGCGCAAATAAAGGGGTTGGCTATGGGACAGCGACTGGCACCAAGCCTTGCCATTGTGTCTATGTCTAAGATAAGAGCCCCTGCCCTCGATCTCCGGCCACTACTCTACTGCAGATATGTAGATGATTGTTTTGTCATCTTCTCTACGCCGGAGGAGATGGACAAATGCTTTGAATTATTGAACAAGCAGTCTGAGTACATTAAGTTCACCCGGGAGAAACCGAGAAAAAGACTGGCTTCCGTTTTTAAACGTCCAAATAAACCTATCAAGTAGCGGTTACATGACAAAGTGGTACCGAAAGCCAAGTAACAAGAACATCCTCGTTCATTTCCTTTCTTCCCACCCTTCACATACAAAGAGGGCGCTTGTGAGAAACATGTTTCGAACAGCCACCTCTGTGTGCACAACCAGGGAACTAAAGGAAGAATCGCGCGACTTGGCTCGGCAAATAGCCATCTCCAATGGCTACGAAATAGTAAGCCCACGAGATAAGTTTCGAAGTAAAAAGACGCCCCAAAACGAACGGTTTGGCCTAAACAAAATGCCGTTTATCCTGCCCTTTATTAGCGATGAAATAAGTGTAGCGATGAAGCGATGCTTAGGAAGGGAGGGTCTAGAGGAATCTATAACGATAGTTGAAATACCACTGGATACTCTACGTCGTCAGTTATTTCGTAACCGCCTATATGACCGTCTATGTGAAACATCAAATTGCCCTTATGGCATGGACGGTGATTGCTTGAGTTTTGGTGCGATATACCTAATCTCTTGTAATAATTGCGGAGATGAATATATTGGCGAGATGGGGAGACCATTATGTATCCACATAAAAGAACACCTAGATGGCAACACGCCACCAGGGGCGCATAGGATACAAAAGCACAGCGGAGGCGATTTTGATATCAAAGTCGCTACCCCCCGTACGGGATCCTAAAACACCAACGCGCAAACTCCTTAAGGATTTTTGGACAAATGCCAAGAATCCTGCAATGAATAGAAGCGAAGAATGCTCCGAGATCGCACGTGAACCTCTTCCCCCGTACCTTCGTGTCGGTCGTTGATGTGGGGAGGTGCAGTCGTCAACCATATGCGACGCTGATCAGCGGCATTTCCTCAGCGGAATGCACGTAAAAACGGTGGGTTTTCGAGAAGCTGTTGACTATGTGAGTGCTACCTCAGTTGTTGCTGTCCTGACAAGAATTTCGGCGGAGCTGCGTTTGAGAACCACGTTGTTTCCATCTTGTGCTTTCTAATTTTTCTTGTTTACCCTTCATGCAACGATATGAAATAAGTACCGTACTCCACCTGTATAACCTCTCGTCTAGTGGATCGTCAAATGACTCGAATGGGCGCCAGCGAATATCTGATTTCTCCTTGCTACGCACAAGTGTAGCCCAGTGGCTGCTTGCTCTAGGGACTTGTTGAGCATTATACCTTTCTTCTGGGGGTTTTCGATACTAACTATAACCATCGGGATGGTGCTTTTCTTGCGGTACGTTTGACATTCCTAGGAAAGCGGTCGCAAGCGGCTTTTGTCCATCGGTTGTCATTTATACGCATTACGAGTCCAGCCCACCTTATCTTCGACTGTTTGGCGTACAGAACGGCATGCTTCGTTTTTGATCGTTGACGCAGGTGGGAGCTTCCGATCTCATCCCTTACTTGTGTGAAAAGGGATGCTCCTAGCATTGTCCTTTCGACTGCGCGTTAAATGACGCTGGGTGATCTTTCATACTGCTTACACAGCGACCAGGTTTTTAAAGCACAAATTAAGGCAGGATGTACCGTTGAGTCGAAAAGGTGAGCACGAAGTCGGTAGTCTGTGTTCTGGTCACTGCATCCTCGATGCTTTCCAAAGTTCCTCAAGCACCTCGCTTCCTTCCGCTCAGCTCTGGAGCGAAGTCGTTCATCGCGTTGATTTCCCGACCCAGCTGGACGTAACTGAAGCATACAGGAAATGTCGAAGATATTCTTTTTCTTCATCGTTAATGGGGCATACGAAACCATTCTGTTTCTTACGAACATTCTTTTTGTGAGATCTAGTCAAACAACAACCTTTTCGAAGGTTTCATCAAACTCGGCAAGCATTCGTTCTGCTTGGATAATGCTTGGTGTTATAACAATGATGTCATCACCAAAGTAAAGATGGTTTGTTGCTCACCATCGATTCTTACTCGCATGTCGTCCTATTCCAGTATTTTTTGCGTGACGTTTTGGAGGGTGGCGGCAAAAAAAATTTGGTGAGATGGTATCGCTTTGCCTAATCCCTCTTTTGGTGACGATGTTAGGTATCGTTATAGAATGGTGACATTTTTATTGTGAAATTTCGTATAGGTCACAAAGTATGCTAAGTAGGGGGCCCCCTCGCTGTCAAGGGGTTTCCATGAAGGCTTACGCTTAAACTGACCCAAAAGCTTTCTTTAAATCGGTGAAAGTGATGCATAACGGCCTCTAGTACTCTGGCGATAGTTCAATGGGTCTTCTTATCTTGTGGATGTGGTCTATCGTACTGAATCCTCTCTTCAACCGTGCTTGCTCATATTGATGTGCTTCGCTCATTGTTTTGTGAATCCGATTTCAGGTGACTCGAATGGTGAGTTTGCAGACTACAAACAACAAGAATATTGAGCGTTTATTGCCGATATCGCGGGGACTACCATTCTCGAACAAAACAATAACACGATCTTGCTGGTCTTCCACTGAATACGAACCATGAATCCTGACATGTAACGTTTGTCCTTGCAAAGTGGGTATTCTTATTGATTAACTGTTGATTGAGTGGAGTGGTGCAGTCGTCAACCACATGAGACTCTGAGCTGCTGTTCTTCCTCGGTGGAAGACAGGTGGAAAAAGTGATAGGTTTTTCGAGAATTCGTTGATCTTGAAATTATCGTTCAGATGTTCACCTCTATGTTTGTGGTGTTGAGGCTTTTGACCCAGTAAGTTGCGTATTAGTGCACCCTTCCAGGTTCTGAAGAAGGTGATTCTGCCGAAACGTCAGCTACGGTTGTGTTGTACGTGTGTTATTGTATGGAATTAAACGTATGCTGTTTAGCAACCTCGCGATTGCTGAGAAGGAAAACGACGAATTCCCGCTTACTTGAATCGCATATGAAAGACAAAAAAACTCGACAAATGAGTGCCGCACGAATTAAATGATAAAGTTAAGAAAGCTCTCGGTGTTGATCAATCCCTGAGGGGTGCGCCATGCATTCGACTTCATTACGCAACGTTTGGAGGTGATTGAATGCATATCTGGCCTTTACAACGACTCGCGGTGGCCTACCGCTGTGTCGGGCCAGTACTGCTATCCTCCCAGACAAGTCTGGTATCAATTTGCCGACCCCGGAGGGATGGAAGGCTTGGTGGGCCATAGGCACGGGGATCGATTCCATGTATGTGTCGCAGTGGCGCCTCTAACCACTACGCCACACGTGGTTCTTAAAATTATATGATAATCAAAGAAATAGCCGTTTTAAAGTGTCGTCTGCTCTTATTCTTCGCAACAAAAACGACCGTTTTGGATTGCGACGTGCGATGAGAACTGGATCGACTACCGGCGACGTTCAGCTCAATGGTTGGATGGCGATGAAGCTCCACAGCACTTTCAAAAGCAGAAATTGCACCAATAAAGGTATGGTGACTGTTTGGTGGTCCGCAGCCGAACTGATTCATCATAGCTTTTTGAATCCGATAGAAGCGGTTACGGCAGAGAAGTGCTGCCAACGAATCGACGAAATGCACCGTAAACTCCAAAAACAACGACCGGCATTAGTCAACAGAAAACGACCAATCCTTCTCCACGAAAACGCTCGGGCTCACGTTGCGGGACCGCTGCTGCAGAAGTTGAACGAGTGTGACTACGAAACCTTACCTCATCAGCCATATTCAGAGACCTCTAGCCTATCGACTATCGCCTCTTCAAGCAACTTTACGCCAAAAATGCTTCGCCAACCACGATGACGCAAAAGATGCTTTCAACGAATTCATCGCTTCCAGAACTCTAGAATTTTATGTGACTGGAATGAATAAACTTGTTTTTTCGTTGAGAAAATGTTTAAATATAAAAACGCTTTTATTTTGATTAATAAGGCTTTGTTTGAAGTAAGTTATGACACTTTAAATAATATGGTTAAAAACGCCCGTTTATTTCTGGACGGACTAATACAACTTCTTAGCCAATCTAAACGACTATTTGCCGCGCCAATTTCAAGCATCCTCTGTTCTGCTCTCATCCTGCACACACACACTAGTGTCTGTGTTCGAAACCTATTTCTTACAAGCACACTTTTGGTGTGTGAGGAATGAGAGGAGAGGTAATGATCCAGCACGTTTTTATTACCTGGCTTTCGGTCCCATTTCATAGTGCTGTTTATTACGCGAATGCAAATTTATGTGTCAAGTCGTACCTACAAACGTTATGAAAGTGACTAGCTGAGTAGGTTGCGTCTCGCGTTGACATTTCCGGACTCTGAATAAGGAGAAGCAGTCGAAACATAAGCTATCTTGTATTAATAAATGCTATAGTGCCAACCACGTGTTGGCTCGACAAGGAAGACGGGAATTTATTGATCGATGCTGAAGTTAAAATGAAGTCGGTCCTGGGATTGAATGCACAATTGTGATATTAGATACAGTGTAAAGTTTAGGAAACACTGCTTACTTTGTAAAACTCGGGACCGCAGGTGTCTGCGGTGAGGCGAACACGCTGTTAACTTTTCCGGGGAACGCGTTGAAAACAGTAAGTTCGACAAATTTGCTTTACCGGTTTAAAGCAGGACGCACGTAGCGCAATCATCTGAGCACGGTAATGAGGTAAGGACAGAGAGAAGTGTTAAAGAGAGTAGAATGCACCGTCTGTTTGGAAAAAATTCGTCGTTGCAAATTCGACCTTAAAGATGAGGAAGCTCGTTGACATCTCGGTGATAAATTGAAGGGCTTAATGAAAGCAAGCATACAATTGTCCGAGAATTTGCAGAAGAATTCTGCACAGGCATATCAGTTGTCCTGGAACATCTAGTAATAACTGAGAAGACGGAGAAGCTCCACAAATGGCTGCAGCACGAACTGAACGACAATAAAGGTTATCGTCGTTCTGAAATATCACCGGCACAATTTCTGCGCAGTCAAAACGACCCATTTCTGAAACGCACTACGACGTGCAACGACTTATGTTCCTCCTCTTCAATCTACGGCGATCGGCCCATTGGTTGAATGCACCGTTAAAAAGCCCCACAGCACTTCCAAAAGCCGAATTAGCACCAAAAGAAGGCCGCGCTTACCGCCTGATGGTCAACATCTCGTTTAATCCATTACAACGACTTGAATGCAGGTGAAATGATAATCGGACAAATGCGCCAGAAACTTCAGCGGCTGCGCCCTTCATTGGGCAACAGAAAGACAACAATTCTTCTTCATGATGATGCTCAGCGACGCGGTCTTCAACCGAAGGTGGAAATGTTGAGCCGACTAGGCTGCAAAACTCTACCTCATCCAGCATACTCAGTAGGCCGATCGACTACCACTCCTACAAGTATTTCGATGACTTCCTGTGCAGGAAGTGTTTCAGAAACCAAGCCAAGGCCAGAAATACCTTCGAAAACCACATTGCCTCCAGAAGTGCGGAATTTTAAGCCCCGACTAAAATAAATTTATTTCTCATCGCCAAAACTGTGGACATTATAGTGGTTTTTGTATATATTAATGAAGTTTATTCTAAACTGAGATATGCCACTTTGAAAACATAGGTCAAAATTAGACACTAATTTCCCGATAACCTAATAGCTCTGCACCTCATAGACGACTGGTCTTGTTTTTTGATTTAAAGGCATATTTAATAAGTGAATGACTGTACAACCATCGTCACCAGTTATGATTTGCTGATTTGCTTGCATGGTGGCAGTGCGTCGTGTAACAATCGGATTTATGCTAGCTCTTTTCGTGGTTTTCGAGAAATTAACTTTACTTAAGAATTCTTCCAGAATTGTTTAGCAGGAATGGACTCTATTATTGAGAAGGCTACTACGTAATAAAAACGGATTTGAAGTCACCGTAACTTTTAGAGAAGTATTCTAGTGCAACCCTGTTCAGAAAAAGTAGGCACCCTCAACATACACACTTGTTTTCTACCTTTACTGAAAAACAGGACGCATGAAATGAAGTCACCGGCAGGCCGGCACAATTAACTTTCCGAAGCTGCGGATTGACTTAATCTTCATGCAATCAGATTTATTCAAAATCATCAGTCAGTTTGTCTTTCTTTCTTTTCTATTTTTTTTTCTTTCGGTATGCCCATAGCCTTTTGTTCCGAAGGTAGACATCGGTAGCACCGTAATAATTACTAAATTTCCTCGCTGTCGACATAAATAATGGGAAAGATCTCCCCACATACGGCGAATAATGCAATGCTGCGTTACGTTTCCTGACGAAAGCCACCTTCACTAGCTCTTTCTCATGTTCACGTCTGTATGGAGAACTGTTTAGACAACAGAAGAGTGAAGCCTTTCTTTGTTGTCTATCTAAAACAAGTAGGCACCTACAAAGCTTTCCTGAAAGAGCTAGGTACAATTACATGGCTTACTGAGTTCTAAAGAGGAACTTCAGACCTGAATCGTTCTTATACCCTATTTTTTAAAATCCTTCCTTGTCAGTACTGATTTCATGGTTTCAGTCTGCCACTCCGTGTTGTCCTGCGGCTTACTAGCTCAATATCTTCACACAAGGGAGATCCAGTGTCGAGATATACAGAACAAGAGCTCTAAAACATCAGATATCATTTAGTTCTCAACCGCTTATACGACCGTCTACTGCAGACGAATGCGTTGACGAAAGAGGTAGACCACTCTGCGACCGTATAAAAAGGCACCTAGTAGATAAACATTGAGTCAGACAAAAACGGCCCACTATACGCGCATACGGTACAAAGATTTAACGTGGAAGTTTAAAATAAAGGTCACTTTCCTTGCACAGGAATCTGAAATATGAGGGCCCTAGAACACTTTAAGCATTTCGGACTAATTCCAAAAAATCTAAAAAATGAACCGCAAGGAGGAGTGCCCTGTGACTACGCTTGACTCCTCGCCTTAGGTCAGGCTGACTTTTTGACGTCAGCTAGGCACATTACTCCTCTATGTAGGAGTTTGCGCGGCCGGTCACCAACAATAACTGGGACACTTATAAAGAACAATACAGCGAATTCGACTTTTTTTTACTGCTTATTCTGTTTTCATAACAGGATATTATGTGAAACACAACAACAAAGGTGTTAATGCATGAACAAAACTCGTAACCTCAAATGCGCTTCAATCCTGCGCTCATTACCCTTTCTGGAGGAGTCACGTACTCTCTGGTGCAACAAACGAAGCCGTTGCTTCGTCTTTCTTTCAGGCACTTTTTGTTCGAAACGGTGCTATAAGAAATAGCCCGCTAACGGGAATGATCTGAGCAAGACATACCAGCACTGAACCCAATCGAGCTGAATCTGCAGTGGAAATCACAATGTGTAGCTTTGATTTACTGCCTGTGCTTTTTTTTGACAGGGCACTATAAGAGGTACAAACATGGGGTGCTGATGAGCAAAGCTTGAAACCTCAGATGGGCTTCGAACCCCCACCTATCCTTTCTGCGCGCTCACAGGTCATTCGCATTAGTGGTTGATAGCGAATAGCAGTGTTAGAGTGCAAAACTGGCTCTCAGAAAGGCAAATCAAGGGTCTCGGTTGTTGCGGTGAACAGTAGGTGACCCTTCAAAAACGTTAAGCGTTTAAAAGAAGATGTCTTCGTTGTGAATCATATTTAGAAACTTACATACTAAGTTTTTTTCTGCTTAGGTTATGCAAGTGTTCTGCTGAGTAGATTTGGTCAATTTATCGTTCACAGGTTCTGAAGGAGGCTAAACCGCCTAAACGCCATTGAACAACAGTCTCGAGTTGGGTCAAGAATGAAACGCTGTATTATACAAGAATATAGAAGATCAAATTTTGTAAAACATGTAAGAAATCACCTAAAATTAGAAAAACATTGGTAATATTACAGCGTCAAGAGAGCACAGCTCGAGCCGGATAACAGCAGGGGAATTACTGCCATTACTGCCGGCTGACTGACAGCACTTATAAAGAATAGAGCGTTCAGTCCTAATCTATCTATATTTCATGGACTTGTCATGCATTCGATTCCATTAATTTCGTAGAACTGATATGGTGCATATTTGAGCTATGTAGTGGACTGCACGGGTCTACCGATGTATCAAGCCTTTGCGAGCTCTGTGCTCCCAAAAGTAGCAACTTTCCCACCCTGAAGGATAGTTGCTTGTTTCGGAATAAGAAGCAAGAGCAGGGTGGGAAACACATGGATCGCTGAGCATCCACTAATCTTTACATTGCCTTAGATTGAGCTGAATTTACCTTACGTTTACCAGTCAGTCATGAAGCTACGTAGAGCGTTTCCACGCAGAGGATAACGGTTGAACGTGCATAACAAGAGATCTTGCGTATTCCTGAAACGGAGTTGGATTCACTGGATTCAGGAGTCGAATTCCTTGCTTTTACTCTGCCGGAATCACATATATCTTTAAAATGAGAGTAGATATGCTCATGCATTCATTCATTGGTGTGCCTAAATATAAAGGCAAAGGTGTTGCATCCTACAAATCATCGTATTATTTCTAACAGCATTTTTTGGGCCAAAAGTCTGTGACCCCTAGTGCCAGCATGTAGACTTCTGAAACATTTTTTGCTTCAAAGGCGGGATAACTCAACATTATCAAACGCTCAGTGGAGAGAACGGTGCTGGGAAAATCCTATGTAACTCAAATGAAAGAGTGAATCCAACCCTCTAACGATCAAGAACAGAGACGCCGTTATGCAGGATAAAATGATGAAAATCACATGTAGCACTGCATACACGATGCATCTGAACGAAAACTGATGGACAAGAGGGAAAAGGGAGCCGTTAGCGAGTAGATTTCTCGGGATGTGAAACACATAGCAAGAAGACTACCTAACCCATGGTCAGAGTTCTTCATGAAAAGCACAGAAGGAAACATGACGCTCAACGATTTCATAAACGAGCGGAACTCACTGGTCTACCCTTGCACGTCACAGCGACAAATGTTGTTTTTACTAACGCTCGTTCCAGTAACTCAGTGAACAATGAAGGAGAGACATAATAAATGACAAAGTTTAGAATGGAATTTAGATCTTCTTAGATGCGGGAAGCGAGCAGTCACGTTCGGAGAAATGCTGTTTATAGTAACATATTTTCCTCTCGTCTTTGAAATTCATCGATGAGAAACACATACACATTTAAACATCTGATGCGCTTCTGTCTGGTTCAACAAGAACTCAACAATCAATGCGGTCTTCCTTATATTAGGAGTGGTACATTCCAGATGAATGCAAAATTATTACTGCCATCTAATCTTTAAATTTCAGGGATGAAGATGCTGTCGAAATGCAGGGTGAAAGTCAGCAGCTTAGGTGAATGCAAATTAAGCTCTCCAACCACGTAATTGTTGCCTCACTGCTGGCATAAATCAACAAATGAGATCTGATTGTACTCTGTGCATAGTACTATGTCGAAACCAAGAAAACAACTCGTTTAGATTTTATTCAATTTTCACACACAGGAAACTTCGACATCCTTTTCCTATGACTTCGCTACTGCTTCTCTTTCGATAGGCAGGTGGTCGTTTTGTTTCGAGTAGCCCCTGAAACTAAGCCTTGTTGTTGCTCTACAATATTATCGCCCCTATTAAAACAATGACAGAGAAGTTCTCAAATTTAACTTCTTAGAAAAGATTTTGATTTTAGCATATTGGCAACAATGCCCAATTTTATGCGAGGGAAGGGATAATTAATAGATAAATAGAGGGCTTCAAGACAACTTGAGAACTTGAGAGCAATAGTGCAGTCTTTCTGCTTTCGCATTAGTGATAATGGCGATTTCTCTAAGGACTTCTTCCAGTGGTCGAGGTCGTTTCCCTAGTCTTTTTATGGAGTTCAAAAGCACTTGCTTTTCAAAAAAAATTAAGAGGAAATGGTAACAGCAAGCATGAACGCCTAACATCACGACGTACTGTCCTTTTACGAAATGTCGGCTTATCAGTCCCTTTTTGTTTCCTTAGTCGTCGGTAAATCATTGGCACTTATAAGAAAGCATGAACCAGTTATGGCGTGTTAAGCACGATTACTATACTCAAACAAACGTACTTTTAGTATTTTGGCAAAAGAAAACATCACTAGAGGGAAAACCAAATCGGCGTACAGAATGGTGGAAGCGAGGCCTAACACGAAAGCTCCAATGACCTGAATTTTGCGCATTAACTTATCCTTATCAGAAGAGAGAGTATTTCTACCAAAGCAAACTTGTTTCTAAAACGAAACATCATTTCACCTTAGCAACGTACGATATGCACAGAAAAAGAGAAATATGGGAGGGTACGACGGGTACAAGACCTTTGCAAAACGACATTATCGCAAAACCAGGGAGAACCGCAACTAGTGCTGTGATGAACAAAAGCACCAGTGTGGACGTTGCATTCATTTCTGAAATGAATTGAACTTTGCAGTAGCAAATGAAACGGAAGCCTCCACTTTGTTGAGGTCGAAAATATAAGTTGAATCTGCTGTCGATCAGAAACATGGATGGATTTGGATGCCGGTCTGGGTGAACAAACGGTCACTTCGTGAAGTTGGGGATGCGTTGACGAATCCCGCTCAGCGATAATGGAACAAGTACAATAACTAATGCATTGAAGACGTAACATGTCCATTAAGAAAAAGGGGGTCTAATGTGTGTAAACGAGAAATGCACTGTTGTTCTGGTCAAAAAACCGATCAATCTAATAGCCGTAGGTCGTGTTGTTGGCCTTCCAACTTCAAATGTGTTTTTTGAGGTGCCCTGCTTTACTCTAATGTTCGATTTTCCTAAGCTTAACGCGAGACTGATGGCTAGGGCACTCGAAATAGGGTCACTATGCAGCTTTTGCGCGGATGTCTAGAGTGGGATCATGGCGATTCCACAATCGGAAACGCAACAACACTAGGTGGTTGGGAAGTATTACTCTTATGTACGCGTTCACAGTTATTTTCCACCTCCACTTAATCACAGTCACAGTGGTTTAAAACTGTTCTTGAAGGAAGATGACAGCGTAAAACAAGTTAAATTTGAAAGTTCGACTTTTAGTGCATAGTATTGCATCATTGTGTGATAATCTTGTTGTGAATTGAACTAATCGCCTAGTGCCATCATTTTGTTTCTCTTATGACAAAGTGTTACGGTTCCTTCCAAAGGTCGATGTTGATCCACAGATCTTCTTCTCTCTCAATTTTCCTCCCTCTGATTGCTATTCACACACTCCTTCAACTTGCACAATCGGTAGTAATGCTCCGATAACAGCAGCTTTCCAGCACACTTTTTCGACGGTTCTTTGCTGAGAATGTTAAACAAAGTGTTCATAAAAAGTGATTAGCTAGATAAAAGCCAGGTGTGGTGAAAGCACCGAGAAAATATAGCAGAACTTAGCAACTAATACCAACCTCGCATCAGCTCAACAAGATCAGTTCATAAGAACATACTTACAAACATATCAACTGGAAAAAATAGTTGAAGAAAAGTGGTTACATGGTGAAAAATGAAGTCTATTAACTCTGAGACGTTCCCAATAAAATCAGAATATTCTCATATAACAGAGATGTGCATTATGTAGCTTCCCGAGTGATAGAGTAGTGCAGTGGTAGTGATTTCGTTCATTACGCAGACGGTTCAACAAACTACGCCGCTGTTTCGATTTCATCCAAGGTCCACGAAGCCTCTTTTCTATCTCTGTTCGTGAAATTGAAAGCAGGCATGTCCACGACAAGCTCACCTCCTCTAACCAACATGGGAACGCTGCACCAACTCTATATCAACATTCTAGAGAGAAGTGACTTGAAAAGCATTCGACGACGTTCGCAAAAACGGCGACAGTTCTCAACCAGTAACCGTAGCCAAGCAGAGAAAGATCGAAGACGTTTGTGGAAGACGAATACGAAGAAACGAATCGAATATAAGGTTTTCTAGAGTCCGCAATATATTTATCTCCATAAGTATCACAAGGGATCAGATATATGGCACGTGAACTCATGTACACGTCACTCCATAAGGGCAAATTCCGCAATTCTGTGCTTCACAAAGACGGTCATATAGGCGGTAACAAAAATAACTGATGAGGAAGAGTAATCGGTGTTATTTCAATTATCACTACTGGTTCCTCTAGACCAGTCCTTCTTGAGCATCTCATTATCACTGCACTTATCTCATTGCTAATAAAGGGCAAGATAAACAGGATTAGATTTGGTGCACGAATTAACAATGTGAACATGGACAGATTGTGAGTTGTTAAAATCCGTCGCCTTCCGTTAGAAAATTATAGCAACATAGAGTTTGGCATATTCTGTCGCGGATACAAGGGAGTCATTAACTCTTTCAAACTCTTATTCCCTATTGATGTTCACTCGTTGTTGTGTCAGGCACCCGTCAATAGTGATGAGGTATCGACATACAAATAGCAAGCTTATTGAGCTCTTAGCACAGTATTGGAATAATTCTGAGAAATATGCCTAGTTTTAGACTCACGGGTAGAATAAATCTGTTGGTGAGAAAAAACTGTCGTTTTTTTTGTGAAGAATCGTCAAGTTGTTTCGAAGAGGTATATTTTTCGATGTCTATTACAAATAGACAGGTTGCGTTTAGCGCAGTGACTAGAGGTGTCGTGCCATAAGCGCAGGTTCGATCCCGTGCCGTAAGCCTCATTATGAAGAGAAGGATGCAGTGAGAATATGGGAAACGGAAAGAAGGTGGTGCGACGATCATCGAGAAAATACGAATAACAGCAGAAGTCTGTGTGCAGTTCCACATGTCTTTACCTCCTTGGATGACTCGCCTCCATGAATTGGGAGGGTGTGAGCACAACATAAGTGTTTTCTTGCTTGTTCCTGTTTCTTTTCGTAAATCCGTTATCAACGCATCACATGAAGCCATAAATGCTTCACTTCCGATCTCCCTTCCCATATTTCCGCATATTGAGCACCGTGCAAATTCTGTGCTCTTAAGAGAGCCTTCGTATTCTCCGCACGCTGTATTTTAGAAACGATATTCTAGCGCTCTGTAGTCCTTGGGAAATTTTCGGAGTAGGTGAAATTTCTGTAAATTTCTAAGCTCATTGGAAAGCCGCTTATGAACCCATTATGTTCTACAGATGAGCGCCGCTTTCTGCGTCTATAAGTTAGATGATGGTTTCGTTCGTGATGGAGGTTCACGTGTTGCTGGTGCTGATCTCTCCATCTTCCGTGGAATTCTTTCTTTCAGTTTTTCATTATGTTAAGTTAAACATTGTAGCTGAAAGTCGGAGGATATTTCCAGTGTTTGGAAAAACACCGCCTTATTCTCTCTTTATCGCATCAATTTTTGTAAGGGCTTGGGGGCTTTTTTGCTGTTTGTTGGCAATCATTTTTTTTTCTTGTTGAGTCCTTTGAGCATCTGTTTTACTGTTACGTTGATAAAATATTTATTCTCTAAAACCAAAAAAAGTACTCCATTCCTTCTTTCTCTTCTCCAGGCATTCTCAGGTAGCGAAACAACTAGTACTAATCGAAGGTGCTGTACCTGGCCACGGTGTTTTCCTCAAATGCATTGTCGTTATGGAGAAGTGACACGCTTGCAGTAGAAATTTAATTCTTTCTTTAATACAGTAATGACTTCCGTCCTGAATTTAATCAGAGTAAAAATAGAAACGACATTTTCACAAGATTAGCTCTCTAGTCTTAGAGTACGGTTGTGTCTTCAAATAAGTCTTTCAAGTTCTCAACATTTCAAAGGTTGTATTGTATTGTAGGGTATCGCTGTTAAGGAACAATAATCTATGGCCATCCATGGCTCGTGAGATACATGTGATCTCTAATGTGTAATATCTGCCCATTTCTTTGTATGTAATTTCTTTTTCAATTTTTTTTACACTGATCTCCGCTGGTTGTCCTTAATTTTTGATGTTCAGAAGCAATCGTTCATGCGATGTTAACCGTTGGCCACGACTGTAATGGGTTGTACACACATATTTCTCCAGACCAACCCGTCATCCGTCTCATCTTGAGAACTGAAACAATGTCAAGTAATTTCTGGAATTCGCATCGCCTCGCTCAACTTCAGGCATCTCTTGCCGTTGCGGGGTTATTAAGACCCATCCGGGTTTGAACTTTGTAGAGTTTTTCTCATAACTATTTCTTGGTAATTTTCCATTTCATTCTATGATTTTTTTTACACGAACCACTCTGTCGACGAGATTTTTTTCGCTTTATAACTTATTCCGCCTGTATTTGATATATTGGTGCTTGTGATCTGATTAAATGAATAACCCATTTAAACCCTTCTCTATTTAAACGATGGAAATGATCCGTGGGCTATAAACCGAATGATGTCACATTACTAGATCTTGGAAAGGTATATCACACGATCATCGAGATTCTACTCCTGACTTGTTTTTTTTATCGTTCAACGACGAAAGAAAAGAAGCGCGGTGAAGTTCAGTTGATGCTCGTACTTTGTAATATTTTTCGATGACCTTAGGATACTTTAGTACTTCTTTTGGAAATCAAAATAGAATTGAGATCCTGATAATCTTCGCATTTTAGTGGACTTTTTTGTCATTGGCGATATCAAGATTGGACATCTGGAAACGTCCTCGTTCTAATGTTGTGAGAATTAGCATGAAAAGTGTGGGACCAGACTTTTTAAATACGTAATAGCGAGAAACTATCCTCTTCCAACAAACATATCCACTTGTGGACCATCGTGATGCTTCTTTCTTCACCTACAATATGATTGCACTATGAAATTGACAGCCATTTCGTCATATCTAAAGAAATTATTCTGAATAAGCTCACGCGCTTGGCGAACATTAGCATGGAGAATTTGAGCTTAATAACTGCAAAAGGGCAATAATTACGTCCTCCTCCCTTCAACTGCACGAGACCTTAAAGAGTACCAGTTCTCGAACCGTTGTGCATCTATTTTCCTCCACCATCGCAAAAAACTTTATACTACACCAATCAGTGTTCGTGGGAAAGAGAGTGACTCAGAGTAATTTGAAGTTACAAGTTCTCAGATTACTCCCGTATGATAATCCATGCACCACGCCAACGATGGATCTAAATGGATTGGTGCAAATAATATTGAAGAAAAATAAATAGTGCAGAACCATATATTCATTCATTGATGAACTGACATCAGGTTGATAAGTAAACTCTGTTGGGATAGAGTTTCTATGTCTTCGTCTTCCTCAGAGCCAATCATCCTAGACGATGGTCCACAATCGTCCGTACTGCCGATGTGGTCTCATCGACTTTGCACCAAGCCGAATCTTCTTTAGTGGAGTGCCGCTCGAATGAGACAATCGCACCACACAGCACTCTTGTATTCAGGACGGTTGTTGTTGTTGATGATGATCTGGTGAGGGTAACTTGTTTTTAACAGACGATCCATTCTGCGGAAGTTGGTATCATTACCAGTTAGCACAGAGCGAAATAGTGTAGAGGAGGCATGTTTGCTCGTTTTTTTTTTCTCATAATGATAAAGCGATCTTGATGAGTCCCAACAGGAAATATTCAAAGAGTGACCATCTTCAGCTTCAACTCTTCGATTACTTGCTTAAAGTACAAAATAATGAGAAGTGAGGTCAATGAGATGTTAATGAATGCATGGTGCAGCGGTCCTCTCGCTCTCGAACATTTCGACTTAATGAATCAAACTTCGCGGACGTCCTTCTGCTAATGATAACGATGAACGGAAAGCCTTCTAAACAAGTAGAACTGCTCCGGAATTTCTAGATGAGCTCAATGCATGCATCCGAACTGTCTTCAAGCATCTAAGGGTAATAAGATAACGACGAAGAGAAAGTCAAAGGAATGACAAAACAGTACAGTATGGACGGTATGATACTAAAAAAATCGCCGTTTGAGGCACCATCGGCGATTCTGTGCAACAACTGCCATGACTTCATGTCACATTGCCGAAGTTGAATGACCCAGGCTACGAAAACCCGCATCATAAACCATATTCACAGGACCTCTCATCCGCCTGCCACCACTTCTTCAAACATCTCAATAACTGGCAAAAATGTGTAGAATCAAGGCTTTTATTCCGATTAATAAATTTTATTCTGCGCCAAGATATACCTCTCTGGAAAGCAGGTTGAAATCAAACACGAATTTTCAGAGCATCTAATACTTGTCTTTTTCACTGTTTTATCGTTGTCCATTTAAGCTTCACAAACCAATTCACTTCCATTTATAAAGCTTTCGAGCTAAGTCGTTTCATGTTGGCTTCTCGATATAGGTGTACGACTCGGAGATATTTTTACGTTAAAAGCGTTACGAGTTAATAGGATATTAAAAAAGAAGACGTTTATAATGAAAATCGTTTTCTTGGACGTCGGCGCAGAAATCATTCCTTTATCATGTACTGTCGATGCAGATTGGGTTGTGTTCTTCCTGTCAGTTATTTTCTGTTAGCGAAAACTTGCCAATCAAGCAGAAGGCGTTCTAACAGCCATAAGCAATTACTCCCATCTTATTCTTTTCTATTTCTCGCATATTGTTTTCGAGGGTGGTTCTAATTGATTTTGGCGAGATGCTATCTCTTTGTCTAACCTCCTTTGTTTACATCGACATTAATGTCACCATAGAATGGTGAAACAAAGGTTGTGAAGTTGTTATACAACTCGCTGAAAATCCTCAATTAGAGACGTGCTTACTAACCAGCTTCCACTGCTGCTTCTGTATCGGATGCCTCGAAGACTCCATTTAAAGTTACTTTAAAAAAAATGGACAATATGGTCTCCTATGCTCCCGTGATACTTCAGCACGTGTCTTCATCGGTCGGATCTAGTCTATTGTAGCAAATTTTTTCGAAAGGCTATCTGATTATCTAGGCGTTCCGTTACCGGTGTTTTGTCAATCGTCTTAAGAACAATTCTAGTCAAGTGGGCATACAGCACCAACACGGTCTTGTTGATCCGTCATTGATCACGAACGTCAATTCTGACCGATAACGTGTAGAATGCTGAGCCACCAGCAATTAGGAGCAACGGAGGGTTCTTCATACGTAAGGCTGCACTTCTACGAGGAAATGGTTATGCACGGATGTTCAGCGATGAGTTGGCATGTTGGACTTTTCAAGGAGAGAGCCAATGAAAGGACACCACCGTCGACCTCCGTTCTTCATTGGAGTATGAGAAAGTGGCTATTAAAGAAATAGGAGAAGCGATTGTCTCTAGAGCGTTTGTGGAAGTGTTGACTGTTCCGTTCGCACTCACAAAGGAGACCATCCTAATCTCATAAGATGCAATGTTTCGACATCATTCTGCACAATACATTCTTCCTTAGCTTAAATAAGAATGTACTTTGATGAGAGCTCGAAAAAGCATTCATTAAGCTAGCAGAACTCGAAATAAGAGCAGAATCAGATGACTTATTCATTTTCTTATAATATTACCGATTTTCAGGTATTACAAACTCGAATTGAAGGGTGGATCAGAAAGTGGTTGTTCGGCAGAATATGGTGAGAGCTAATAAGCAGAGATATTTTTTCTACTAAAATTGTTATTGGTTCCGAAAAGTTCAAAATTGCAGGTTAGCCACTTAATGTATAACACACGAAGACGATATGCAGGGGATGCAATGAAGAGAGAGATGAGGGACAGCTGAGCGAAGATATTGATACAATTACGGTGAATTACGAATATGATATTGTAACCGATGACTCGAATTAGGGCATGCGCACAGGTTGACAATAAATCTGTCGTTCACGTGGGCGGAATAACGGCCCAAGTACTGATTCCACGGCACGCAAGGCTCATCAAGTTTCTTATCCGACTAGAGTTGGAGAATTAGTACTAAATTTTCTGAGAGATGCTCAATTTCTCTAGGTTACATGGCAACTCTCTATCACGGCTAACAAAGCAGTCCACGGAGAATCGAGTCGATCAGTATTTGATGACATTCGTAAGGAAGACGAAGAAATCTTCAAGCAAAAGATGGACCGACACGGAAAACGTTTAAAGACCTTTGCGGATGGTGGATAGGAGGAAACGAATAGAATGTAGGTAGTGGGAAGTGCTAAAACCTCTACGGTATCGCAAGACGGGGCAATTTCGCGAAAGCGGTTTACAGCCGCATCGCAGTCGATAGTGGAGTCGATGTGATAAGAAGTGTTTACGTATCGATGGAAAATTCCTTTTAAATCTCCATGTCTTTAATGGTATAGTCATCTTTTTGAGAAGTACCCGTAATGCAAAGACGATGTTCAGTGAACTCAAAGAGGCGGGAAAAAAAGGTTGGATAGCGCATAAATGAGACGAAAACCCAGTTCACTGAGAGCCCGTGGTGCGAAGGTGAACAAACTGAGGTGGATAGCTCTCTAGTTACAAAACCATTATTAACGTATAACTTTGACGTTCACTGAAAATTAGACAGAAGGAGAGACTTTTGGGCCTCTTTTGGGGCTCCTAAAGTTGCCACGAACGAACCAACGGACCTAAAACTCCGAGCCCACTTTACTATTCGACAGTTCTCCCAGTGCTTTGTTATGCAGCAAAAGCGTGAGCTTATACTTCAAACACATCAAGAGTTTTTCGCACCTCCTACAGTGTGCCTGAAATGTTCCCTTTGAAAGTTAAGCGGCACTTGCAACGTCCAGCGAGAATGGGCAGCTCAGCACTTCGAAATATTCGTGTTTACTTCACTGAACACCGTATAAGCCACTACGAGGATCCCAATACTCATCCCGTTCGATTCGTCTCCTCATATCCACCATCCACAAAGGTGTTCGAAGTACTTGCGCGTGATCACCGCTTGAGGAATTTTACGTCTTCGAAACGAATGCCGTTGGATGCTGGTCGGATCGATTCTTTCTGGAATCCTGGGATGGTCGTGTTGTGGTGTTCCCACGTGGATTAGAGAGAGTGAACTTCTTCCAGGAAAGTCTAGTACCAACTTCCCAACCCTAAAGAGGTGACAGGGCTAGTGAATTCAGAGTGGGATCGATCCAGAGCTCCAGTAAGTTGGGCACGGTTGTTGATTTCTGAACGTGTATTAAAAGCGGAACGGTACATGAGTGTTTAAAACTTAGCTCAACCGACTTCCACTTAACCATCGCGTAAATGATCACCATATTTCTTCAAAATCTTCACTTTTACTCGGCTAACGTTTCGACGTCGTCTTCTTCTTCGATTTTTGGTTGACCTGAGTTTTTTGCCCACAGCTATTCATTTTTCTGATATAGGTCTTTGTGATGACTCCTACTGCAGGCACGTCGTCGCGTCAATGTTAAAGGATCACATTCTAATCTTAAGCTTTGAGCCTTCAAAAGCCAATATTCTGGTCATTAAATCAGAATTATTAAAGAAGAAAAAAATCGATTGAAGTTCGATACATAAACAGATACAGATAGAGAGGACGAAAGACCTACATAGTGTGGTGGTGAATGCGGTATCTCCCGGAAAGGGTAATAGCGCGTTTGTTCCCACCGCAAACATCTGGGGTCCGGTGTTTTGCAAATATCTCAGTATCGTTGTGGTTTTTACCACACATAATACCCTGCCGTGAAAAAAATTGTAATAGACACTGAATAAAAAGATAGAATTGTAATTTCGACTACAGCCTCAGCGCTTAACTGGATTCATTGCCGATTTGCCGACTTGAGTTCCCCAGATCAATTCCGTTGACGGGCGAATGCTGATGCACGAAACGATAGAAATAGCTGGGAGATAGGCGAAACGAAGGACCCACGTGGTGTGGTGGTGAAAGAGTTGGTTTCAGGAAAAAGGTAATATTACGTTCGTTCGTTCTCCACCGCAGACACCTGCAGTACGGAGTTTTGCAAATATCTCAGAATTATTGCGCATGTACAGATATTCTAATGAAGCAAATTTAATTAATTTATTCTGAAAAAAAGCACTGTATAGAACGTGTCTAAATCAAAGTTTTCAGTCGCTCACATGTACTGTCCGAGATGTGAATGTGATTTGGTAGATACGTTTGACATAATAATTCGCAGTGATTTGCATTTTACTTTTTTTGATGTTCCTTTTGAAGATGCACATTTCCGAAAATATCCGATTAAGTCAATGACCCGAAAAAATTGCATACCTAAGCAGGAAATATTTTGAACTCAACGATATTTTAAAACCGTCCTTCCTTTAGACTCGGTATGACCAATCAATATGTAATCTTTTTTTGATAAGCTTACACGACGTTGATAAATAAGTAGGAGAGGGAAAGTTAAGAAGATTAAAGGAAAGTCGGTTTTAAAAATCTCGTTATGCTTTATACAAGTTGACAATGATACCGACTTCTGCTAGGTAGATTGGCCGGAAAAACAAGTCGTTATCATCTGACAATCACTGTTATCAACGTCCATCGCTCTGTATGAAAGAGCATCGCCGGGTGAGTATGGCTCATTCGAGAGAGATGCTCCACTGAGGAAGATCTGGCTCGATGAGCGGCGAAGACGTCATCTCGAGAGCACCACCAACTGCGGACCATTGACTCGGGTCATTGGTTCTGATGAAGACGAAACCGTAGAAACGTTGGTCCAATAAAACATTATTTATCAACCTCGTATAAGCTTATCAAAGAAAGGTTACTTTTTTGAGCTCAGTTCATTTTGTTATTGGAATCATGTACTATTCAAAAAGGAAATTCTCGATGCTAAGTAACTAGAATAAATCGTGTAAATCCATTTCTAAGTGTGAAATATTACATGGTGTAGCTCAAGGTTATGTGACAACATCGTGTACATCACTGAATGCTTCTTCTAATACCACCGTAAGCTGATGAAACCATGGCAGTAGTTCTCATAATGAACACCTTATAATGGATTACTGCGTTGGTGGGGCAGCGCCTAGATGTTCCACTGCGCTCATTCGCACGAGCTTGGAAAAATTGCTAGCAGAGTTGTCCGGGAAAAACACTTTCCACTCAGAAGCAGGAAGGCCGGCGACTGCTTGCGATGGCGAGCACGGAAAACTTCAGCCAACTTTGTTCGGCTAACGTTTCGACGACTTCCTCTTCCTCAGAGTCGATGATCCGAGTCGATGGTCCACAATCGTCCGTACTCTCGATGTGGTGTCTTGGACGTCATTTTGAGTCCAATTCTCCTGAGTGTAGCACATATTAATACGTATGTTTGGATGTGATACTTCATTGGTGCCAGAAATCAGAATCTGCAATCCTAAGATCCTTAGTACACTTCGAGCGATAAAGCAAAGCGTTTTTACCATGTTAACCTCTCATTTCCAAAAGTGCTGCAATTATCAAGGAATTATAGGAGCTCTTCGAGATAAAAAAATCGTAATTTCAGTGAACATGTTAAGTATGGTACGGTGGCGAGAGAATCATCTGAATCACCTATGGTCTCGTTGAACTTCGAGTGATTCGAACGGACGCCAATAAATCTTCTTTACATCTCTGTCGCGTGCAAGAGTAACTCAGTGGGTTCTGCTCACTCTAGGGACTCGCTGAGCATCATATCTTTTCTCTAGGATTTTCGTGAAGAACTCTGATCATCAGTTCGGTGGTCTTTTTTGCAGTGCCTTTGACACCTCAAGGATCCATTCACTAACGGCTCTTGTCCACTGGTTGTCATTAATTTATTTATTTTAACCTTGAATACTTCAAACTAAATTTGGTTAGTTAGTGTTAGAGAACCGCATCGACTATTTAGTATTGCTAAATATGGGGCACAAACCAAGTTTGAAAACTTGTTTCTTATTCCTTTATTGCTTTTTGCTACATTTGGATTCCTAGGATTCGTTGATGGATGATTACCGATAAAGTGACTCAAACAATTTTTTGGAGGTAACCACAATGATGCTGAGATATTGGCAAAAGTTCTAAACCAAGACAGATTCGAACATGCGACTACCTTCTCATAGTGCTCACGTGTCCTACTGTCCACCTCCCAATTGTTTACCGCCTCATCGTGGCTGGGAGGTGTTCTTGAGTGTCGGGCTGCGATGTACAGCGACAACATTCATTCCCTCAGCAAGGCCTCCCTAGCTGAGAAGGAGTTCGGCATTTTCATCAGGAAGCCCACCTAAGAGTAAACCAATGCCAGGATCCACCACCGTCCTGGTATCAAACTAATCGCATGGTGGCATATCTTCTTCTGATCCACAAGAGTGGCAGCTGCCTCTGGTAGTGACGATCTGGCGCAAACTTTACCAGGCTGTCCTCGGGGTTCCAGGTAAACACAATGGCTTAACAAGCAAAAGCTCCGTAAAAATGGAGAATATGCTGGGCCCAGCACAACCACTGAGGACGGGCCGTCCAAGTATCCAAGTAAGTAAGTGCTCAAGTGTTACACACTGCACTGGCTAGGTTCGTAATTTGTCTTCCTCTCAGCCCAATTTTTTACCCTAACGGTGTCATCAACAATCACCCGCCAGTGGGAATGATCTGAAGAGCGAGCGCAAATCGACAATGAACTCAGTTAAGCTGAAGCTGTAGTCGAAATTGCTACGTTAAACTACTTATTTGCCGCCTATTATTTTTTGATGGAAGGTTCTTATGTGAAATACTCCCACAGTGATGCTGAAATATTTTCAAAACTGTGGACCCCCAGGCCAGATTCGCTCTCCTCTTCGCAGATCATTTTGGTTGAGGTTGTTGGTAGCACCGCGGGTTCGAATCGGACCTGCAGTCCAATTCTTGCAAATATCTCAGCATCGTTGCGGCCCTCTTTCACATAATATTGTTCCGTGAAAAATAATAAGCACTAAGCAAAAAAAATGTAACCTTCATATAGTGACTGTTTATTGGAAATAACCATCTCATAAACAAAGAAGGGGAACTATGCATTTGTGGTGGAATCTTTAGCCAAACTATCGAGTTGGCAAAGTTAAGCAAGTCAAATTTTTTCAAAAATCATATTTTCAGTAGGTGCTGTTGATTTCGTGGTCATCGACAGCTTCAGCCTAATGCATCTTTCAAGTGCCCGGCAATCTCTGACCACTGGTGTTATTCATGTCCCCCTCGAAGCTACATTCTCACAATTAATATACCTCGATGAAGATTCGAGAACGAATCTCAGAACAAAAATACGTGGTATGATAACAGTAATATTCCTGGGTTTCTAGTGCTACTCTTTGCGTTTGTGCGATGACGGCAAAAGGAGACACCAATCACTCTGCCCCATCCGCAAGACGAATGCCTGTCTGCCGTAGACTGCTTCATTTCAGTGATGAATAATCAGGTGGTCAACTGTTTAGCGTCCGATCAATGGTTGCTATCAGAAACACTAAAACTTGTGGTTAGTGGTAGCTCGTGGTTCGCGATTGTCAACAAATACGACGCAACCATGGTGGGGTATAGTGAGTATCACCAGAAATAGCTGACAATGTGTGCATTTAAAATCGGGACGAAAATAGCAGAACTGGCCGTAGACACGTGGTCAGGTGGCGGCAATAGAGTGCGGCGCCGTGTGAGACGACACTGGCCGTCAGCTGGTCAGCTTGCAGGCGACCGGCGAGGAGGGACGACCAGAGTGCAAGCGGAGCGCGAGGAGGTGTGAGTCAAGCGAGGGCCGTGCTGAGCGGGCCAGGAGGGCGGTCGGTCACGAAGCGCCGCAGGCGGTCATCCGGCAAGCGGAACGGACGAGTGAACAAGTCGGCCGGCGGCGAACCACACCGCCAGCGCGGCGGAACGCACTCGTCACGTCGTTGCAACCTTCTGCAAATACCGCAAAAACAGCGCTCTTCATCCCCACGGCCTCATCCGTCCATAGAATGATGAGCTGGTCCCGTCCCTGCAGGCTATCATCACCACCACATCTGCTGCACCACGTTTACCAATGAGCACGACTCCACGTTCCTCATTCACTGTAGTTATTAACATAAAACCTATTTCATGTCATATTTAACCTCGTTATGATTTCTATTCCGTGGCGTTATGCGATAGGTAGTTATGTAATTACGTTACGAAATGCACGGCATCGTAATCTCAAAAAACGTGTGTTTCCCATCATTGTTACGCTGCAAGTGTTGATGGAACAGTGGAATCGTCCAGAACTTTTTCCCAAATATTATCACCACTAGTGGGTTTATTATCTCCAAAATCCCTTTTAAAATATCCACTTACTGTGTTTGCCATCATTTGTGGAGAATTTGTATTTTATAAAATCATCAAATAATTCATACTATTACTCAGTAGAGAATAAATTGCTTTGTTAACCACTGTAACTTCCACATCACGTTATGTGTATAAACGACTTCATAAGGTGTTTGTCGTTTTTGTTTCTCCCGTCTATTAAAGTTTGTTCCATTTGTCTTTTAGATGGTAGAAGACCATATGAATGAGTCGTTCATGATTTCTTCTCAGGAAAAAACGGACGAGGAAAATGTAGCAATGGAAAATGTGACCAATTCTAGGAAATTCGTAGAAGTGAGTGTTTATGGATAATTCAATTTAGTGTCGGATATCTGGCCTCGTTTCCACAAATATGGCATGATTTTTGTACTACATTGTTTTGCTTTGTATTGTTTAGCATCGTGATACGAGAATTGTTAAACTAGACGAGTTGTAGATTGCGTACTAACCAACACTATGAAAATATTTGATAATGTGATTGTTGGGCTTCCCTAGGACGATGATCGCAATGGTTATCAGCGAAACAGAAAAAATGATGGTGAAACATAGGTACGGTTGCATCACCATGATTCACCACGAGCAGTCCGCTCCCACTGTTTGTGCAGTGCTGTAGACTTCTTTGTCGTTAGCTGCTGTGATCAGTGCTACCAAGCAACTAGATGCTGTGATTGGTCGAAGTGGGTGTGAGTGAAGGACGATGCCAGCTCACGTGCACCCCCAGTCTTTCACGAACGACGTTAGCTCACGTCCACTCCAGTCCTGCACGGACGACATCGGTGACGGACGCGTTGTTCTGTCGATGCAGTGGCGCTCGCCGACCGGTGTTTGTTTTTGCAAGTGCGATTGTTTGGGGTTCTATTCCCGTGGCGTGCACGACCATTCTCGCGAAGACAGGTTCGCTCGTGGCTCCATTTTTGGTGCTCATTTGTTTGCTCAGAAATAGAATAAACGTCGTATATTCAACAGAAACGTAGCCGTCGCAGTGATTATCCCTGGGTTTTTGTCGCTTGAAAAAAAAGGGACAAAAGATAATCAATGAATCGATTATTGACAAATAAGTGAGAAGAATAAATGAGTTGAGTAAGCCGACTTAGTGAACCTATATGGAGGCGCAAATCTCTTAGAAATTGAAAAACTGTTGAAAATTATGATTTCTACTCCCACATAGTTTTTCGTTTACTGTTGTTCGACAGCAGTGTAAAGCTCACGCATTATCATTGATTTCTCCAAGTGGTATGTAGATTCTAAGCAATGTTCATCTTTTCTGTAGAGTGGTAGCGGAGTAGAATTAAAAAATGCCCTGTACACTGATGAAGTTCCCAGCGTAGACCTATAATAGACCGTTTCACACTGTTCCACCCACTGGTTTTTCAGAAATTTCGGGAATTTTCAAGTTTATGGGTGGCTTTCACATTTCAACAAATTCAAACCTCAATGTAGCAGGAGTATGCAAACTGATATTCACTTTAAATACGTGGTTACTGTTTTCGTTCATCTCATCGGTCGAGAGGTCCTTTGTATTATTATTCCCAGATTCCTCTTATACAACAGAGGACGTCAGTTATGAAGTTTGAGCTTTTCCTATGAACTACATTCCCTAGAACTTTGCGACAAAGATTTCGAGCTTACTATAATTTGTGACTGGAATAAAAACAGCAATTGAAAACGAGTAGTTTAAGCTAAAATTTAGGGAATATCATATACTTTGAAGGACGGAGTAGGTTGATACGGATGCAAGAATGTGTATCGTAAAGTGGATTTGACTATTGTTAGGCTCATGACTTTTCTTACCCATGAATAACAAATGTTTCCCTTCTCGCTCTATGTTCATCTTTCACTTTGTATCCGTTGAGGGATATCTCATAGTGCAACCAAGTTCTATATTCTTTACAATCGGAAGGTTGCACGAGTCTTCTCCAAACAATCTTGTTCTTTGAATAAATGGAAGAGATACTTTTGTCTTAACGGGGAATCGCAAATGCAAGCGAACCGATGCACCATGCAGCAATTCAAAAATCATGTCACTGCGTTATTGGCGCAGTAGAAAGGTGTGAGTAACAGTTATTCTACGATATTCTTATTTCTGCTATACTTTAATTATTCATCAAGAGAGAGCAGCTTGAGTTGAACACCCTTACAAATGCGTTTTTGGATTCTAACTAAAAAAAAGCTGAACTTACCCGCTTATGCGACATTTTGTGGGTGAACATGATTCATTGACACCTTTTGTCTTATTACGGAAGTAATCATCACTTACTTTATAAAAGTAAAGTTTGGAGAACTGTGTAGAGAAATGCTTTCTGTTGTACATTTTGTACAATGCTTTTCTTTCATAGTTTTCAATCGCTCGTGTATACTGTCTGAGATGTGAATGTGAATTGGTGAAGACGTTTGACATGATATGAACGGTAAAAAAGGATAAAGCTTTCGGCATTGATCAATTCGTTAGGGATGCACCATGCATTCGACACTCACTAAGTATCGTTTGGAGGTGATTGAATGCATATCTGGACTTTACAATGACTCGTGGGGGCCTATCGAAGTATCGATCCAGTGCTGCTATTCTCCCAGACAGGTCTCGTATCAACTTACCGACCCTGGAGTGATGGAAAGCTTGGTGGGCCAGGGGCGCGGGAATCGTTCCCATATGTATTGCAGGGCGCCTCCGACCACTGCATTACATGGGCCCGTCGATGAATATGAACCGTAGTGATTTGTAATTCACTTTTTTGACTTCCTTTTGAAGATGCATGTTTTCGGAACTGTCCGATTAAGTCGACGAGGCAAAAAAATTGCATACTTAGACAGGAAATATTTTGAGTTTAGTTTATTTTATTGCTGGAATCCTGCAGTATTCAAAAAGCAAAACTGTCGATGCTCAACTAACCAGAAAAAATCATGTAAATCCATTCCTAAACGTGAAATATCACATGGAGTATCTCTAGGCTACGTGACAACATCATGTACATCACTGATTGCTTGTTCAAATAGCACTACAAGCTGGTGAACCCATGTTGGTGCCTAAGTCATCAAGTGAACAAAAGCTGGAGTGATAAGGGTTTTAATTAATCCTGGGTGCTAAATCATACAAAGTGCCCTGTATGTTTAGAGGGACATCTTTAACATTGCGCCACACGTCACTCACTTGAGTATCGGCATTAAACCAATGTGTATTCACCGTCTTCACGACGTTTAGGAATGAATGCACATGGTGTAGGTCTGAATTGAAACAGTGAAACAATGAATTTTCTCCTAACCCATCCTATACTCCTTCACCTCGGTAAAATTGCACGACTTAACCTATTCTATTTTACTTTTAGGTTAAATGTGGTTCTCTGGTAGCCAAAATGCATGTGGAACTATTTCTTTGCCCAGGAATTCATCAACCATGCATCGAATTCGAAAGTATGTTAAAGCAACTAGCGATTCTACCAGTGGTTCTCCACATTAAAAAAAATCACAATCTTAATAAGTTCTCTCTTCCAGGTGAAATGATTAGCCCGAAGGAGTTCACAGTAAGAGCCAACAAAGACAAGCAGAAAGATTGGAAAGGAAGTATTCGAATAGGAAGATCCAATCTGAGGTGAGCCTTCGAAATATTAAGAAAGTCAACCACAAATTTATTCGTCATAGGCATTTAAGTTTTTTTTATTCAATGCAGTCACCGCTTTTAACTTAATACAAGGTCTGGATAAAAGTGTTCCAATCTTTTCCACATTAACGTAACCGCTCCACAATTTCAGGTCACTCATGGAAATGCATTCTTTCGACTTCTTCAATCATACGTATTTTTGCTCTGCCAAATGTCAAAGTAGAAACTACATTACCCCTAAAGAAAGAGATGCAGACAAAATGAGGAGGTGTGCAAATTTCCGGGATTTGTAACCTTTAATGAATAGGCATGAAAACCTGATTACAATGCAGCATATCGTAGTAACAGAAAACACAGATCGACAGGTCTGGGTGCAACTGGCTGTTCGAGTTAGAAGAGCAAATGAACCCATCATTCGTCACATCATTTTATCGCCGTTTTTCAAATATAAAGTTTTTCAGAAAAAGTAATTTACAAGCTGAGAAGGCAGCTGCACAAATCTCACAGCTCTTCAACTCTCGACTTATCGGTTCGTCTGACTGCATACTCGGTTTGTTGAGTTGTGATGTACACTGTGATGCACTGAAGCAAGCGTTCTTCATTTCACTGTCTGCCTCTAGTCTAGAAAGCTTCTCCTCAGTGTTTGAATCTGGGATCCTGCCTTCTCACCACACGGGAGTGTCCAATCGCGTCTGATCGCGCTCCATAACCCTAGTGGTTGAGGCAGCGGCGATTAAATTTCGATCAATACGAAGATGATTGTGCCTAGTTCCTGGGCTCTGCGACCTCAAAACTAACGATTGAAAACCCATCTACATATTTACACATCTTTTAGTTAAAGACTATTAGGTTCTGTGGGTGCTGTCAAACCTATGGAAACCGATGTCTTTAGTTTGAAAACTTGGGTATTCTCCCTCACTCTGCACGGTGAAAAGAGAGCGATAGTTTTTTTAATTTCTCAAGTTTTTTCTGAACTCAGAAAATGCATTTTCATTATTTAAACCTCAGATTCAGCTAAAAAGTTTTGCACGAGAAAAGCAAAGCTAGAAGAACTGTTGCTTCCGAAAAAAGTATTAATGGGATTTATTGGACTTAGCAAACTTTTTAGAAGATTGTCAACCCCATTAGCATCCATCCGTATATAGTATTCCCACAGTTAACTTTCTGATTTGTATTTTAAGGTTTATAGTTCAGTTTTCCATCTTCTGAGATGTGCTATTTACCATTCGATCAGTTTTCGTTATTCTAAAAGGTTATTATTTCCGATTTTTATTTTTAGATCAGATTTTAGGTTCTTACCCTAAGAACATTTAGACTCTCTGCCTTTTGAAAAACGTAGTTTCTGCCGGAAAAACAATCTTAGCTTTGGATTCAAACACACTTCTATCGGGTCGTAGAAAATTTATTAGCTAAGAAAAAAAATTGTTAGAGTCTAAAGATTTTTGCAAATAACGAGGATGTTCTCCCATAAAGGTAAAATTCTAGGATATTGGGTCTTACAAGTTCCTTTTTTTTTCTCATATCGGGGGAGTGAAGCGATCGGATGAGTGGTAGATGCTCCGGCGAACACGACGGCCCGATTGAGTGCGTCGTTCACGTTGGGGGCGGAAGCATTCCCGTCGATTGGCACTACTCTTCGCCAACCCTAGGGAATGAGGGCGGCTCTTGGATGTCGCTTGCTGATCGCTGTTGCCTGGCTATCAACTGTTGGCTCAGTCGTACCCTAAAGTGTACGCTAAGAGTAGTAGTGCAAGGAATCGTCAAGAACTCCACTAGATGCCAGATCTCTAGAGACGATGACTTTCTAAAAAACTCGGTGCAAAACTTTTTTACTACCTAATTTACGTCCCATCTTCCGATGCTAAATGTCTCATCTATTTACATATTTCAGATGCCTGTACAGTTTCGCACCTCGTTAAGTTCAACAACGGAGTCATCAAGAATACTAACAATAATAACAATACTGTCAACAACAGGAATAGTAATGATAGTAGTGATAATAATAGTGGTATATTATCCACAATCTCTTCGTCAACACTCAGTATGAACGGGAATGATTGTACAGAAGATTTTATTGATGTGGACGATTCGTTGACAGACGTTCAAAATGTGGATACTCCTACCACCGAGCAGATTTTACGGCTTATGAATACAGGTAAATTGGAAGCAGCGGAGAAGAGAAAGATGGCAGTCTCTTCCGCAGCTCGTCTAAATCCCGAAAATATCTCTGTTTATACGACGCATACGACTTGCGTCCACACTAATATATGAGATGGATGTTTAGGAACAATATGGACAGTTCAAAGTTTAAATCAGTAAGGTCATTCTTTTGTAAATGTCATTCAGTTATGTGTTTCCAAAGAATTGTTGATTCTGGCTGATTTGGCGTGTCAGAAGAAACTTTCGACAACAATACTCAATTGTTCTTCTCCGTTTTATCAGTTAGTAGAAATACAAAAAAATTTCGCAAAAATTACTTCAACTGCGGAAGAAATTCTTTACCTTAGTTGTTTAACTGTAGCAAGGACACTAGCGTGGAAATGGTTTACAGAATGGGAAATAAAATCGATACTTTATACATTTTTTACTAAGCTTCGGGTTGAATTTAGTTAACCAAATGGAGCAGGACTTTCTCTTGAGAACGCTAGGGCGTCCAACTTTGAGTCTAGGAAAAAAAGAATAAGTAGTATGATATTATTTGCTATCAAACCAGGCTTGCCTTTTGGCTGTTATTCAGATTTTAAGCATCAAACATGCTTTCGCCTGGATTTCCGTGGTTCAACCACTTAGTATTATTAACCTCGAAAACCGAAAAGAGTAAAGTGGCACTGTTGCTGAATTGGATTTGAAATCTTTATGGCTTTAATTTATTTAAGATATAAACAAAACTAAGGGTTTAATAAAATGAGGACTCAGCATACACTCATGACAGTAAGCTGTAAGGTCAACAGTTTAAACTCATGACAATTCGGGTTAGGCAAGATCACAAAACTTTGGCTACAGCTTTTGTTTTAGAGCCAATCTCGTTCTGGAACGAAATGAACAGGTTTGGATTGCTGGACGAGATGGTAGACCAGCTGTCAGAATGCCTTTCGAATATGAAGCAAGCAGCTAAATCAGGAGGACTTGTTTGGGGTGAGTTGTTCTTCGCAGTACTTTAGTACGTTCGTTTCTCGTATGGGAGTGCCAAATCCTTTGAAGGGACATAGTATTCTTTGCTGTTAAACTGTTCAGTAATTCCCAGGACCCGCTTTCAGCTAAATTCAGTATTGACAAATAAGGTGATGTCTACGATAAGCGGACACGACGTTGTTCATTTATGTCATACTGGGCAAAATTTCAGCAGGTTTAGACTCAGAACCGGAGAAGGGTCATATTGAAATAAAATCTACTCAGCCAAGTGCACTCATAACCCTAACAGAAGAAGCGCAAGACTCAAATCTCAACCTCATGGGAAACCGCTTCTTTTTAATACTTATCACTTCTTTTGTATGCCTTGGAGTTCATCGCAGTTTCAAAATCATCGCAAATCGGTCAGTGAATTGCTACAACGAAGCCAGCGTAGACTGTGATTGCGTCAGTTCCAGCACTGTGCACCTGATCACTTGTAAGGCGTGTGATGACAACTACTCTCTCTATGTGAGTATTAAAGAACGCGTAGATAGAAAAATCCTTTTCATGAAAAAACCTATGATTTAAAGACTTAGGCTTCTAAAAACCCAAAGATATACCGCAGGAAGGAAAACCACGTTATCAAGCATTAGTTTTAGTTCAGACAATATCTCAGAAAGACTTTTCAATTGAAATAGACACATTTCTTGTTTGTGCAAACTTCTTGTGGTAGGCTTCCATCGCTGAGCGGGAGACATATAAAAAAACGGTGATTGTTTAAAGAACGTGTCTAACATGCGACTGAAATTTAATTTCTGAGCATCATTTGTTATGGTTATGAAAGTATTTTCCTGAGTAGATTGGACTTCGATGTGACCCTTTCCAGGCTCTGAAGAAGCTGGGACAAAAAAAGCCATGAACATTAACCATTCTACAGTAAATATTGTGACAAAGATCTCTTCAAGGTATAATCAAGAAGACGTCAATTTACTATTCCCTTTATTAGTCAAATATACCGCTGAAAGAGTATCCGTTCTTACAATCTGCAAAAACTTCTATGAAAGAATGTGTGCGCAGAAAAAACGATAATTTTCATAGACCCAATGCTTGAAGTGAGAGATCGTTTCTATCGGATTTGATTAACGCCATGCTTTGCTCACTTTGCTTTATTCCAGAATATCTCGTACAACGTCTAAAATGCGTTAGTGAAAAGTGCTTTAGATCCGCGTCCAGGACGAATACAGCGGATCGAATTTCCTGTTAAAGCTTTGGAAAAAACCCATGCAATACATTGTTTTTTACTATTATAAATTTTGCTAAGGTGCTAACTATAACGTTAATTTTAAATTCGAGAGAAGTTGTCGTAGTGAAACTTCTTGGGGGAATTTAACAAGAACTGGAGGTTCTCTCTAGTTATAGAAAACGCTATTGAATACGAACACGGCCATCGGTTTCATGTTCTTAAGGCACAATTTCTTTGGCAAATACTGCAGCGTTGAACATCTACCAATTTTATTCCCATTTTTACTACAAAAGTGCAACTAATATCTTTCAAATACATTCTTATTTCAAAGGAAGCAGTCCACTCGTTTGTCGGCATGGTACGAACATGAGTGATAAAGAGTAAAGCAGTCGGCCTTGATCAGTCCATGATGGATACGCTATGCATAGGACCCCATCCAGTACTATAAGGGTTGCTCCTGTAAGGGTTCATCCTAAAAGGGTTGCTGAATTCACATTCCCGTTAGGCAATCACTTGCGCTGCCCTAATGATGTATCAATTCAAGGTTTCATAGTCTTAGAGAAGTATGGTACCAAACTGCTAACCCGGAAGGGTAGGAGACTTGCTTAGTCCAGGAGTGCGAAATTGGATACTGTGTTTGTACTGCCTCCCAACGGTCCAAAGCCTCATTGTGGCTGGGAGGTGTTCCTGGGTGTTGGGGGTGCGATGTACTGCGGAAGGATTCGTCCTTCAGCAAATTCTCCCCAACCTGAGAAGGAAAACGGCGTTTCCAACAGGAAGCCCAGCTAAGAGTAAACCAATACCAAGATCCACCATCTTCCTTGTATCATATGGAGGCAAACCTCCCTTTGATCCGCAAAAGCGACGACTGCTTGTGGTGGTGGCGATCTGGTGCAGACTTTGGCTAGGCTGACCTCGGAACTCCAGGGAACCACAATGGCCAAACCAGCAAAACTTTGAAAAAAGTGGAAATTTTGCTGGGGCCTGCACAACCAGTGAGGACGGGTCATCCAAGTATCCAGTAATTAAGTTTGTATCGCAAGGGTGCCTCTAACAAGTGCATAGCATGCGCCATAAAATGAATGTGGTTTGCAATTTTGGTTTTTTTTTCAGTCAGCATTAATCTAAGGTAGGAGATGATTTGTAGTCTACTGCGAGATCCAAAATTCTCAATAATTGTAGTGCTCATAATTAACGAACTTTCATTTTTCTAACTAAATTTTCTTTTAATAGTACCCAGGATCGACTTTCTATTATCCTCGCCATTGGATTGTGAGTAGCAACCATATGCGACTCTGAGCGGCTGTTCTTCCTCGGTGGAAGACAGGTGAAAAAAAGCGGCTCTGAAGAAGGCGATTCTGCCGAAACGTCAGCTACGGTTGTGTTGTATGTGTGTTATTGTATGGAAGTAAACGTATGCTGTTTAACAACCTCGCGATTGCTGAGAGAGAAAACGACGAATTCATAAATTTTCTTTTTTCTCTAACTGAAAACACCCAGAATTCTTTACTAAGCTCAACAATGGTGACATTGTTTAGCAGCTCCAGCACTAACCCGCATTGTTTCTGTTCTTAACATGGGCGATAAAATAGTGAGCAGCATCCATTCGAAGCCATCCGGCGAGATTCACTCGACTGTGAACGCAAGATCTCGCCTTTCTACAGGTATACGATAATGCACATGATTCTTGCAAAAGGTGTAGTTGATGCGTTTCACATTCATAGATCACTCATCAGTTGAAGATTATGCACGGAAGCGTTCTATCAATGAGTCCATGCAGTCTTCTCAATCACGGCATTCTCCAGACGTTAAACGACCTCGCGTGCAGTATCCAGCCAATGTCAGTAGCGCCGCCTGCGTTTTGGTATGTTTCGTAGGTATTTCGAAGATGTGCTAGTTCTGATGAATCTTATTATAGCTTTAGAACTTTTATGACACCTTTGATACCTGATTTATGATAGACCAAAAAGGCTTCAGGAAGACACAGAGAACTGGCCACTCAAAAAAATACTCAAAAATTTTAGGAAAAGATCGTAAACACTAGGTTTCTCGCGTTTCTGATCCCGTATTGTACCTCGAATTATCCTGCATAAGGAAATAAAGCGAATGATGTTTCAGGGAATGGATCCTCGTGTTTTACAAGCCCTAGCTTACGCTCAACTCCATCTAAATTGCGACACGCAAAAGATAGTCCTATAGTGGCATAACACCTGTGGCATTCTACTGCACACCTCCTATGTTCATGTTCGAATGTCTTCACGGAAGAGCAGCAGCCGCGAAATAGAGAGTCGGAAAACCTATACCCAGTAGTTCTCAGGAGAACTCTAGTGTCCTCATTGCAGGTTTATAAAACGTTATTGTTTTTCACTACTATTACTGGCTAAAAAATTAGAATGGAAAGGAATATTAGTGCCACAGGAATAGCCTTAAATCTATTAGCATATTCATCTCCTCCATGAAATACTCTTATATAAATTCCTGTGTAGATTCTGATTTAGACTCTGCTTTTAAGTATCCTGTTTGTACAGCTGGAATGGAATTCATTTATAGCTGAAATGATCTATATTGTTGTTAGTGATATATTTTGCTGCACTTGAGATTTCAGCAGTCCTTTTCACAAAGAATTGAATCTCAGATATTCTGTTAGTAGTACTTGATCAGGAAAGTAATGGCAGAATGATGGCCGTACAAATTTGGAGACTATGGTGGAATATGAGCTTAACGGCTCAGTTTTTTTTAGACGGAAAATGTTGGAGAATACCAAAAGGTTCTACAAATCAGTACGATATGCGTTATATATATATATATATATATATATATATATATATATATATATGCATGTGCAAACGCTGCCATTAGATCAGCCATTACTTTCTGAGACATATACATTGACGTTCTTTTTATTAACCATCTGATGTAATACGGGAAGCGGATTCTTTCATCAGTTTGAATGCTTTCACTTACTAAGATAACATTGTTTGCTTAACTACGATGTATGAAATTACATCATACTTTTATTTTAGCTGTTTTGTAGATGATTTGAGGAAGATTTCGTTAGATGGCACGATGATAGCTTTATCTCACAATTAATGTCCAAATTATCAAAGTAGTGCACTCTAAGAACGTTTAACGAGGGAACAAAATAGACACAAAAAAAGTCCAAGGATTTCGTCTTTGAAGTCGTCGTCCAAGAGATGCAATAGGAAAAAAAAGACTATTAAAATAGTTAGGTGCCTCCCAACGGTTTGCCGCCTCATCGTGGCTGGGAGACGTTTCTGGGTGTCGGGCTGCGACGTGCACCGGGGGTGATTCATCCTCCCAGCGGGATTTCCCAAGCTTAGAAGCATTCCGGTGTATCCATCAGGAAGCCCAGCTAAAAGTAAACCGATACTAGGATCCCCCACCGTCCTGGTGTGAAACTAGTCGCATGGTGGCTAGTCTCCCTCTGATGCACAAGAGCAGCGACTGCCTGTGGTGGTGACGACGTAGGCAGACTTTGGCTAGGCTGTCCTCGGCACTCCAAGGACCACAGTGGCTAAACCAGCAAATCTCTGAAGAATGGAAATTATGCTGGTGCCCACACAATCAGTGAAGACAAGCCATCCTACTATCCAAGTAAGTAAATTGTTAGGTGTACCATGTGGAGTGCATGGCTTTGGAGTGAGTGTTTATGACGAAGGTTGATCTGGGATTCCTGCTGCATCGTTTTCTCCATGGAAACGTTGAAATGGATGCACCGGATGCACGACCTTACAGGTAGTTGGAACTGTGGGCATGCAGCAACACTGACGCCAGAGTTGAAAAAAAGGCAATTAAATCAGGTAGTGGTAACTTTTCAGTTTTGTTGAATTTGCCATGCTTTTCAACTTTTTTATGTTTTTATGCTGTATTCATGTGAAGGTATATCAATGTTAATGAAGTAATAATAATAAGAAAATCGCGACTGGCATAGGCTAGTAGCCTTAGACTGACCAGAAACAAGACGTACTCCACTCCTTATAGCTCTTCTTATGTAAACAATTTTCGGTAAACTTTCGAAATGCAACTCGGGAAAACTATCGCAACCACGCTGCTCGGAAAAGTGTTTATGATCAGAACATCAACTAAGCATCTTCACTCGGATTACGATAAAGCAGTTGTGTCCTATTCTCTTCCACAGAAAAACTTTATCGGCTCGCATAAGTATAATTTTAAGAAAAAAAAAATAAAGGTTCGAATGATTGCATAGCTCGCATTACTGCTAATCTGTTCAAATACAAATTTCCATATGTGGGAAGGAAATCCATAAGTAGATGTAAAAAATTTATGCACCAAAACCACTGCATAAAAACTCTGGCAGACAATAAGTTAAGTGGATTCCTGACGTAACCGAGTGATGGTACCGAAAACGATGAAATCGTGACATTTTCCTATTAAGCCAAGTGAGCAATATAATATGTAAAAAATACATTTCTAGACAGAGCAATAAATGAGCAAAAAAAAGACAAAATTACAAAGGAATCTTGGAATAGAATGAGGTCTAGCAAGATGTGATCAACCCGAGGAGTATTCCAATACCGTATACATGGTGGATTCGGATGAAGTACATTTTCATAAATCTATGCCGCGCAAGATTCAGGAATGAGACAACGGAATAGGTTTAGCGTCGACGGCTTCATAATACGAAACAAGTTGAACACATTGAACATGAAAAGAAAGAATATAAAATGCAACATATTTTGCTATAATCGCTCTGGATAATATAACCGAATCGCAAATGAGACATGCTACCTACCACCGTTCCTAGTTATAAGTAAGAATTGAAAGTTATATCGCGATAATCCTGATGTCTGCTAGCTGGACAACATATGGATAGACATGGCCTCCAGGACAGAAAACTGCTGCGGAACGCACCGTTGATGAACATATAAATTAGAAATTTCGCCGAAGGTCCTGCGATGGCCAGCCACACAAATATGAAAGTGGCCTGAGAGAAAATTCAAAAAGTTTATAGAACTTTATGAAGCAAGCAGAACACACACTGCGAAGAAATAAAATTGAATGAGTTTTCTCTTTGTGCTAGATAAAAAAAGCCTCATATTACCAAGTCCGTCTAGCAGAGCAAATCACAAGTATAATGATCCAGTAACTTGAATTAACACGCAATATGTTTATCATTCGTGTATTTTAACCAACTTCTAACGACTGTGAGAAGTAACTAAAAAAAGAAAACACGAGATTTAGAGACTTTTCGCTTTTTATCCAGTGCTTTCTTACTACTAGCCTTCTTGAAAAATAAACAGCTGATAAAAGATCTTGTCAGCACCATGGATTTCACGAATCATGAAAACGTCTGGCTTCTAGCCGCTAACGTGAATATCATAACGGAAAATATGGGGGAGGTAAAATTGGCAGGCCAACTGAAGTGAATAACTTTGGAACCACCATTAAAAAAGCTAACCAACAAAATGCCGATTTAGGCTCCCCAGATCAATCCCGTTGACGGGCCTGATTGATAGAACTAGCTGAGAGACAGGAGAAACGAACGACCCTCGTGGTGTGAAGGTGAACGTGTTAACCCCCCGGAAAGGGTAATAGCGCGTTCGTTCCCCACCGCGTGCGGTCCGAAGTTTTGCAAATATCTCAGCATAATTGGAGATGTATTTCTCATCATAGCCTGCTGTGAAAAATTATAGTAGACAGCAAATAAAAAAGCTAGCATTAAAATGACTGCTTGTATATTTTAGATACCTAAGGCTGTATATAAACTGCGTAAATATTTCAAAAACCGACTTTCTTTTATCATTGGTATGACTAATCAATATATATTCCTCCAACGATAAACTAACATGAATTTGTTTAAAAAAAAGTGTAAACAGATAATAGAGAATTTATTCTCCTTCCATTTACAGGAATCATTTCAACAGTCCCCTTATATCGGAACAATTTGATTCCACCATAGAGAGCTTATTGAGATAGTGGCCCGCAGAGTGAAGCTACCGTACTGTCCCAGGAAGTACAGCTGAATCAAGATGCTAAACACGTCTGCCTAATTTGTAGGCGGTCTCGCTGACAACGTTTGTGTCCTGTCAGGATCCACAGTACTCTTCGCATGTGGTCTTCCTCCATTCATATGTCACAGAATTTTTTGACCATATGATCAGCATATATGTTGTCCTTTTACAGTGTAATTACCTGAGCCTCGATGTGAGACAATTTTTTGAAAATGCGAATTGCGAAATCTGGGCTGGACAGATTGTTTTTAGCTAGTCATCATATGAATGCTTTGTGCCTGCTCAATAGAACACGGACTTCATTGAGATGCTAGCTCACTTAATATAATGGAGCACAAGTGGACTGCTGAAACAACAAATCCAACCAGGGATATTTTTTTTGTCAGCTGACAACGGCAGCTTTTTCGAAGGAATGGAATACAAAGCTGAAGCATACTGTTCCTTCCTAGTAGCATTTCTCTTGTTCGAGATCGCAGGTGTCCAAAATATGGTCATTAGTGGCAATCGTGGATTCGAAGTTTCAGAGCTTTGCCCATACCTCATATCCCTGTGGCTGTACTTTACATAATACCCTACCATCAAAAAAAGAATATACCATTCAGTATAACCATTCATCGCGATTTACTTTTCCTCGCACCAATGGTTTTCACGAACTGGGTCGTTCCATTTACTCATATTCTCATCATTTTTCTTCGGTTCTTTGACTTATTTTATACATCATTTCTGCTACGATGGCATTATCCGAAACGATAGCAATGTCGCCGGAAAAGTAACAGTTTCAGAGCAGTTTTCCGTTCATATGTATGCGCTTTTCGTTTCTTCGCTGAACAATTTTTATTATACAGGCAACTTGGTGGGAAACAGCTTCGAGAATATAGTGTTACTCGGATGGCCCCTATTGCTCTGGGAAGGGTGATGTTTAGCTGTAAGAGGTGTATATTCGTGCTCAACTTGTAAAAGTAGTTGGGTTGTTGTTATATAGGACGGCTTCATTCTGTGGCCGATGAGCTCTCAGAGGGTTGCATATGTTTCTTCTATAACCTTTTATGTTAACTATGATGTGGAGATGCTATTATAATAAGAACCAACATATTCAAAAAAAAATAGAGAATATAGAAGAAGAAGGAAGAGCAATGAATAATTTGAATTGAGACATAGCTGAGAGACAGGCGAAACGAAAGACCCGCATGGTGTGGTGGTGAACGCGTTAGCGCCCGGAAAAGGTAATAGCGAGTTCGTTCCCAACCATAGGCACCTGCGGTCCAGAGTTTTGCAAATATCTCAGCTTCATTGAATTTGAATTGAATTTCAAAGGCGCAACGCAAAATATTGTTTGTATAGTTTACGGAGTGTTGTTTAAAACATAACTTTGGACGCTACTTTAACTGGCTTTCTAACAAAGATAATCTTCATATGGTGAAGTACATTTACTCAGTAAGAATGTTTGTTGTTGTGGAATGAACTATATCTCCTTGCTTTCAAATCCACGGAAATTTGGAAGTGAAACGCTCGTACGTAGAAGAGTTAAGAACTAAGATAATGGGAATGAAGTTGCTATAGATAAATAAGTATTGGTTAGTTTAGTGTGAAAGTGTTAGGTGTTTTTCCATTGACGATCATCATTGTAAGACTCCGCTAGTTCCATAGTGAGGCACAGTAAAGTGTTAGAATTTTACTTGTAAACTCACCAGAGACAAATCAGCGTCCGGTTGTGGGGGAAAGAAATATTCGAACACTTTGAGACACAGTAAAGGTAACCATGAAAGTACGAAAGCAACAAGTAGGAACATGGTGAGCACAAAGTTTGGATCAGTCTCGATCACCATTCGCTGGCTGTCTTCAAGCTGTAAACACACATTTGAATCATAGTTATATCAGTAGTCGTGAAGATTCATGAACCCTACAGCAAATTCAGAAACAAAAATTGCTCCAATTTTGCAAAAACTATTAATTACCACTCTCAGTGGAAAATTTGAACAGGATAATATGACAGTGGAAGTCGTCGAAACCTACACTTTCTCCTTTTTCTTGTGTTGTGGAAAAAAGCGTTCCGAGGTGAGGAAATCTGATGTACAGTGGAGATTTCATCGCACAGGAAATACACTCAAAGTGAGAAAAATTTGAACATTTCCGTCAGAAAACTTAGCCACTAGTAAATCGCGAACAGGACTTGGAGCTCTTTAGCAGGAAGCTTAGCTGCAATTTTAACCCGTTTCTGACCCAGAACAGCCAAGAAATGGATATAGTAAGGAACGAAGTTGCATGGGCTTCTCGTGAGACTAACGAAAAGTCTTTTCACGTCAGCAAAACATAAGTTAAACGGAGAACGTTCGTGGATCCAAACTACTCGCCATAAAAGGCAGCCATTGAAGCACCAAACACTAAATAGATTACATTGATGTTAAACCAAGAAGTGGCTTGAATACTGATTATCGTCACTAAAAACGACAATCTCGGAAAATCAATTTAAGCTTAAGTTTACAAAGACATATTCATAGCACTAGTAACTCCTTCACAGAACTCTCATTCTCGGTTACCTCTTCAACCATTCGAAATGAGCACATGTTTTGAGCACAAAGAATAAATTGTCATTTTAGAAATTTCCATATCTTCCATTACTATCATACTTTCGTGCATCCAAAGCTGTAATTGAAACGTATAACAACCTCAGAATGCAGGAATAAGAAATTCGGTATTCAGCTTTCACATAAAATCCGACAAAAAGTGTTGAAGGCTACTTCCCTATGCTTCAGCAATTGTTCTTTTTTCAGATCTTCACTATTATATATTATTGCATAGCCACTTCATGCACTTTCGCAAAGTATAATGAAGTGGAAAATCTTGTTTTTAACAAGTTACAAGGATGACAACTTCAGACGATACAACCGCAATTTCCACAAACCTTCATCTACCACCTCAACCTCGTATGTAGTGCAGCGCAAACGGCTCGAAACATTGATAGCGTATAGGGCCAAGGAAGTGTTAAGGAACGCAAAGTGCAATGTTGGTTCGAAAAACCTCGTCGTGGCGAATTCGAGCTCGACGATGGAGAAGGTCGCAGTTGTCCTCTGATATCGGCCACGATGAATTGAAAGCGTTGATGGAAACAAATACAAGGATAACTGTCCAGGAAATTGCAGATAAATTAAGTCTACGCATCTAACATATATCAGAGTACCTAAAAAATTGGAAAGTCGAAAAATCTGGAGAAATGGATGCCGTACGAATTGAATTATCCTTCTTCACGAAATAGCGAAACGAAGCGAAGTGTCGTACAATTGATGCTGGAAGATTCGACTCGATATGACGAAGAAGACGCCACATCGAAAAGACGAGTGGACCATCAACTCGGATCATCGACTCTTATGAAGACGAAGACGTCGAAACGTGAGCCGAATAAAAGTTGTATAAAAACCCTGCGTAAGTAGGCTAATCCAAAGATATTTGCCAAATAGTCGAATAATTTCAAACTGCAGAAGCAGGTGCTTGAATGATTTGACCTCTATAAGAAACAAACATCCATGAGAGACATTAAATATTTTAGGCATTCAAATGAACTCCATTCAGAGCACAATTTTGAACGAGGAGTGTTCCAAATGAAAAAATTTTTCCATGCCGGTATTTTTTCATTTCCTTTAATGAAGAATTAAACTTTTCGATTAAACTAAGAACAAGGAGAGGATAGCACAGGGGTGATGATGCCGACCATCACCAGCACGGTGCTGGTTCGATCCCGCTGCGGGCTCACTAAGTCTTTCATCTCTCCAAAGTCGGGAAACTGGTACCGGATTTGTCTGGGAAAAGATCACTCTCTGCAATCCAATTAGGAACACTCCAGCCCGGCTATCTCAGGACTCCAGGGAGAATCGACTCGACCAGCATTCAACGGCGTTCAACATGGAATGAAAATCCTCAAGTAGCAGCCGAAGCCAAACGTAAAAGTTGGAAGATCTTCGTGGATGATAGATTTGAGGAAACGAATCGAATGTGTGAAGTGTTGGGATCCGCGCAGTAGACGTGAAAGAGGAGTGGTGTAAAATGAGAAAAAAATTTCATGAAGAACTTCGGAAGTTCAGAAGTGGTTGCAAATGATAACTAAAAACTTAGGCCGTCTAGCAAGATAGGAGGAGAAATAAAGACAAATGAGTGGAATTACTGTGTTACGTGCTATAGCTCACAAGCATTCCATGTTCAAAGCGCAAGTTAGGTATCAATAAAGCATCAGAGCGTAAAACGATGGAGCAATCAAACATTGCAGGCTTTGCGCCTTTTAGTTTCCTTTTTGATTTTGTATTGTTTGTGTACTTATGTGACATTCTTTTGCATGCAACATTTATTTGGTAATCTTTGTAACCAGTATTTCGTCTGTATCCAGTGCATAAATCGGTAGAATATTCTGGTGTGATTCAATCTTTAATTCTTGCTGCAGTCTCAATGTTCACCTAGGGGGTAATTTTGAGTAGTCGTTTTTATGAAAAGGCAATTATAGAGCTTTTTTGCGAGATATCTTAGCTCTCTTGTTCATTGGAATGTGGTCCCACAAAGGTTTAAATCTGGTTTTCATAGGTGTTGGCGAATATACTCGGTTATTTTGTCGAGTCGATACAGTTGATTTAAGTAGCTCTCATCAAAGGTGGGAGAAAAATTTTTCTTGATGCTGGATTTTTCTTAAGTACTTGATCCATGGCATTCACAAATCGACCAACGGATCGAGGATCACCTCACAAATCTAGTATAAGTATGTATTTATAGCATGTTTAGTGGTATCATTTTCTTATTTGTCTTTTGGTTGAAAGGCATGTTCACTTGGAAAAGTATACCATCTGATGATCGACTTGAAAGTCAGTCACAAGGTGCGAAAAAGACCTCCGATGCGAATTCCTGCGCTGAAGAACTGGGCACGCACTGACGTGACTTCCATTAAAACTCAAACTGCTCAACTAGTATTCAACATCTGATTGAAGAGAGTAGATGTCAGATCTTCAAGCATGATGCCGACTGTAAATCCTGCGAATTGTGAATGCCATGGATCAAGGTACTTAGGAAAAAGGCAGCATCAAGTAGATTTTTTTCCACCTCCGATGAGAGCTACTTGAATCAACTATTGACAAAATAATCGAGTATATTCGACAGTACCTGTGAAAATCAGATTTGAACCATTGTGGTACAACACTCCACTGAACAATATGAGAGCTGAGATATCTCGCAAAAAACCTCTATTATTGCCTTTTCGTGAAACGACATTGTAACCTTATCCCCCTACGTAAAGATTGAGACTGTATGCAAGAATTAAGGATTGAATCATGCCAGAATATTCCACTGATTTATGCACTGGATACAGACGAAATACTGGTAAAGATTTCGAAGCAATTACAGGCGAGATCCTTCAAGAAATAGAAACCCAAAACACCAACTCATAGGGCTTCTCAAGACATTTTAGGACAGCAAGAAGTTAACAAGACGAAGTGTTTAGTACAATGTTGGACAATCAATCATATGTGAGCTCTTCTATTCAAATTAATGTGCTCGCCCTCTGCGAGCAATGTGTTTTTGTGCGGACTGACAGACTACTACACTGTGGTTTTCGTGACACCCCTTATCGCATGATAAGACATGAGTTTGGAAACATTAAAAAAAAAAAAAAGGTTAACGGGACGTTTTCTCGAGTGAGTAACTGGTCAACACTTCACGCTCCGACCAAGGCGGCAAAAATCGCTAAGGATAAAGATTGATATAACGATTACCAAACAAGCGATGCATAAGAATGTCGTATAGGTGCATGAACAATACAAAAAACTCAGCGAACCAAAACATTCTTAACGAAAGGCTTATAATTTGATGACAATTTGAGCAGCGTTTATAGAAGTCAGGATGTTACCAGAGCAATGACGAACTTTCTCAGAATTGCCAGAGCACGGACAACAAGATATACAGAGAAACTGATTCGCTAATTGTCTGGGATTTGGCACTTTTAAATAAATGAAACCAGTCCCTATCAAATTTTTTGTGTTCCGATAACACACAATGGGTTGTACTGTTCATGGAACTGCGAGTGCAACGAATGAAGGCTAGGGCAACAATTAGCCTGGTAGCCAACAAAGTTTGAAAAGTTAGTTTAATAGAAACCTGTCACATTAAATAATCACATTTGATTTTCACAACCATTTCAACACGCAACCAAGACACGTAATATTCAGTACGAGAATGTTAACGTTGTTTGCGGAAACGCAATTCTTCCAGGTTTCAATAAAAATCTGTCTTTATTTAATGCAGTGATTTCCCAACCAGACAATGACTCTCTATGAACGGCATTAGTAAATATAAACCAATTATACAGAGACTCCTAACAACTACTCATAACATCAAAACCCCTATGTCATAATTGTTACAAATTCTGCACGTTCCAAAGTAGAAAATAGCCCTTGTTGACTTTGTGCACATGGATTATTCCAAGTGTGGTGCCAAAAACAAGATAACCAGTTTTTCCCCCTTAACTCGTCCCGATTGGGGAAGAGGCGGTGATGACATCATTCGGCCGCGGACTAAGTGCCAATTTTATGGGTTCTTAAGACAGATTACGACAGCTCCGTAGTGATAATGAATGCTATGCCGCGAGCAATGGACCAATGGACCGACTATACTATACGTGAGACATTTCGATCCACTGCAACTACGCGCTGTGTTGGTCTGAAGAAGCTCAACGTAATTCAATTTCCAGCAGATGCGCAGAATGAAGCAGCTGATGAGCGTAAAAATTTTTATACTAATCGCGTTTACGACGATGGCTATGTGGAAAAGCAAAGGCATTCACGGATTGGAAATATACGGGTCATTCATTCTCTGAAGAAAATATTACCTTATCCTCTAGCAGAGAGTTGTAGAAATTCCAAGGTGAGAAAAGAGATTCAACTAGTGTTTTTTGTAAAAATTTAAATATACCTGATCTGGGTTCCGCATCGCACTGATGATTTTATATCCAGTGTTGAAGACAGTAACAATAGTAGGCAGGAATACTAGTACGAGTAGAGTCATGCTGTAAGCGGATGTTGCAGTCCAATCGAGTACACATAACTGAGCTTCCTCAAGAAAAACAACCTAAACAGAAACAAATTTAACGAGGTTTATCATACTATTTCTGGAAAATCGCAGTTGATGTCCTAACCACAAATAAAAACTTATTGGAAATTATTAGCCACTGTTGTAGACCCTTAGGCTTAATCATGTGTTAGTGAAGGTCGTAATGCACCTATACACTACCGAGGAAACACAAATAATGATGGACTGTGATATGAGCTTGATTAGTTGTTTAGTTAAGTGAGTTCACTCTGTCACAACTTCTATTGATTGGTAAAAACACACGACTCGAGGGCTTTTTTGAAGAGTCCCAGTCGTAAAGCAGAAAATATCTCACCGATCCTCATTGGACGGCGACTGCCCGTAGTAAAGGCTTGAAAAATCTCAGGGACGACTGTCACGGGATTCCAGTGAAAACTACACTTCATCTGCATTGAATACATTGAGAAGCAAAGTGCATAGGTCCTCAAACTGCATTCGAATTCACTGACAAACGAACTCGGCCTCGTGTGTGGATGACGGTTACAAGACAAGGAAAGAAATAGTTGAAACAAGAGTCAGTAAAACATACGGTGACGGTCTAAAGTTTTAGAACTTGACCAGTGAACAAAACCATGTAAGGGGATTACTTTAGGCTACATTACACGTACTAGTCAAACCTATAATGACTGGCTGTTTAAGTGTTGTTAAATACAAGCTCAATCCATAAAATGTGTCTAGTCTCTTACAACGGATTTGTTGTGTGGAAACTACTCGGCAAAGAGTTGCGAACCGAAAGCTACCTCGACATGTAGTAGTCATTTCCAGCAAAAGGCGACTGGAATAAAAAAGTGATTCGTTGAAAAAAAAGCAGCTAATCGAGAGACCAGTGTGGGAACCGCATCACTAGACAAGCTTCATGATTCCTTTCTTTTATCACAATGATTCTCAAGTCATGCCAAGACTGGATTAGCAGAAATATGTTTGATGAGGAACGTTACACTCCAAGGCTACCTCAAATCCTTTCAGCTGAGCATCGGAATTCCAGTAGCATTGTTGGGTACTGGTCACAATATGTACAGAAGAGGCTCAACAACGAAACCGCCACTTCTGCCATTGGTATTTCCGAGGGAACTGGAGTCCTTCACAATATCCATATGGCCATATCAGCCGCTTTGTCTTCTCCCATAAGCATTTTGCTAATACGTGTAGCCAGCCACTGGAAATCGATGCTCCACTGCATCACGTCATTCCACTGAGGGAGAGAGGAGGAAAGGAAGAAGACAAAGAACATATAGACGCCGATTCGCGCGCAATTCTTCCAACAGGAGTATGGTTTGAGCACAGCTGAACGTCCACTTGTTAAGATCCCATACAGTTCTCTGAAAAGTATTAGGCCGAAGAGTGACGTCCAAAGAAAAACTGGACTGTTTTGTTACACCACATCAACAAACCCCTAGCGGTACGTTTCCATCATTTGAACAAAGACAAAGTAAATTATCGGTGAAGCGCTCACCTGCATTTGTGCAACGACAATTGGACAGCACAGCAAAAGTGAAGTAAGCCAACTAAAGACAATCCAACATTTACAGCGTGTAAGAGACTGATCTGCATATCGAGAAGGTTTCATCATCGCCGAATACCTAGAGATACCAGTTCATACAAGAAAGTCGGAAAATAACGCTATGTATGATGATTTCAGGTCTTAGCACCTTTACGTTCACCCACGGTAGTCTTTTTTTTCTCAAGAATGCCCCAGATGTCTTTTGATAATTGTTCGCGTGCGTGCACACAATCTAGTTCTCTCAAACTGTTCATCAAAATCATCCTAAAATCGTTCTTGTTCCGTATACCGAGGTCGGAAAGGGAAGTGTTTTACGAAAGGAAAAAAGTACGTAGATATTCAAAAATTTCCATCAATTGTAAAGACAGACGGTTGGAGCATTTCATGGTTCCTATATAACGCACGACTCTTACATAAATCAAGCAAGCGGTGAAGAGTAAAGTAAGTAACTAGAAAAGATCGTAACTTCTACTTATTGCACTCGTGAAAATGAAATGTATTTCATAACCATATAAATCCAAAGAAAAGTCTACGGCAAAATTTTGGACTCAGAATATGCTTAAACTTATAGCTAACTGAAAAAACACTAACATGCTCATGATTTCCTTCGACACTAGAATGCTACTGGTTTCCGTCCAGTATATAAGCTTTCCAGTAAACGAAAGTAAACAGAAGCCTAGTAAGCATAATCATAATTTTGAATGTCATTTTTTTTAGAATGGAAATAAAAGCAGCATATAACAAAACGATAACTTATAGCAAACTTGGTTTCAGTTCAGAGAAACACGAGTAACAAAACTTCTCGAGACTGATTACAAGTTGGTGAACGGATACCTAAGATTTTTACATCAATACTGGATTAGGGTGCCTATTTCTAGGACGTTGTGGGAAATCACTAAACACTCTGAAGCAGATAGAATTATATTTTCAAAGTTCAAGATTTTACAAGCAAGTGGAATAATATTTGGGTGAGGGACATCAAGCGTGCTATCACATAAGCGTTTGCAGTATCGAACTACACCAACCTTTGAATACGAACCTGAAAACTAGTTTAAGAATGGAGCTCTGACTAAACTATTAAGAACTACCTGACAGATTGAGCTCTTCTAAATATATAAACAAAACTAAGGTAGAAATGTCAATGAGTGGTGTGGTCAAGAGGGAATAGATAACGAACACCAATAGAATGCCGTACATCTGATCACTGATCCGTTTCCTGTTAGCACTCCGAAGGTTACCAACGATTTCAAAAGGGTCATGACAGAAAAAAGAACTCATTTTCAGAGCACTATTTAACGGTTCCAAATGGTTTGTGCAGAAAGAAAGCATCATTAAAAGCAAGTGCTTCTACATTCTCGTCTCCCATTACTTATTGGTAAAATCGTTTTCATGACTAAGCGTACAAAAACGTTTTCCTTGTTTTCAAAGGTGCATCCTATGTAAAAGTAAATAGGACAATTTGAAAGTACCGTTATTAAAGGACGCAACAGAACCACATAAGTATTTCGAAAACAAAACTATGAACGATGAATTCGTACCTATCGATACAGATCCAGGCAAACGTGTACACGGTGGAGCAAAACAGTGCAATTTGAAGATAGGCACTACCCTTACAAATAAGGGAATTGTCGCCCATGAAGCGCCAGTTCGGATCTAACGTGCTATATAAGCTGAGCGGCACGATGAACAATGCGGCCAGCAGATCCGCAACAGACAGAGATATCTTAACGATCGATTAGAATTTTCTGATGCTTCTTCTAATCAAGATCCGTCCTTTCACAAACGTTTAGGTTCAAGTGTTTTTGCGATCATTGTAAATGACTAGCAAGTTTAGATTTTACACATTTTTGGAAAGTGTGCACTGCGACAACGCTGAAACCGATAACATCAAAATAGGTCTTAATTCGTTCACTTCTTAGCTATTTTTTTTTCTCAATTTAGATAAATGTATATTCAGCAAGGAGAGAATTCCTATATCAGTGATAATCTAAATGACTACATTATATCTGTCATGTTATATAAACCAGAAAGCATTGACAATTTCTTCTTCACGAGCACTTGATCATTAGAAATGTGTTTAGCATCGTCGTACGAAATAGACAAAACTATCGAGGTGTATTACCCACCAGGTAACATCCAATGACATCGTACAGGTCGGCGGTCGTGAATATGACGCAGATGTTGAGAAACGAAGTGCCTAGGAGTAGTACTTCCACAGCGACAACCACAGCAGCACGAGCAAGTGCGTCGGCGGTCAGCGAACGGCCATCCAGCATGTGCCACATGTAAGCGAGTGCCTTCAGCGAGTCGTCGACCAGAAACCGTCCCGATCATGAATGAGGCAGTTGAGCGTACTCGCACCACGCAGGCAGATGGGCAGTGCTGCTGCTGCTTCTGCTGCTACTGCTGCGTCGTCGTCTTTTGCGTCGAAAGATCGCCTCTACTGGACAATTCCTACCACTACTCAGCAGGTAGAGCTGCAGTTCAATCGTCTAGAACATGCACTCAACGAACAGAATAAATGAGACCCGCCACGTATTCGAATCGAATAGTGCGGATCTGGTGGCCTTCGGAACTCAAGGACTGTGAGGAGCTTTCGACGTGGCCACGCCTCGCGCCCGAGAATCGATACTCTGTCAAATAGATATTGGCGGAGCACAGCACGGCTGCGGAGCCATATAATCGGAGCGTCTCCGAATCTCCATCGCCTTCTCGATGTAGAGAGGTTTGTAGTTTGAGTTGCTGACAAACAAATGAAGACAACACATGCAAAATTTATGCTGATCGATGACGTAAAAATAAGAAGCCAAGCGAGAGTGTTTCTCGAACAAAATTCCAGTGTTAGAAGGACTTAAGACCACTTTTCATGCATTTCACACATTGAATTCGGGTACTGTGTGAGCCATACATCCCAGTGCGTCGTTTTTCGAAGAAATAAATACGTGTCGCCTCGATAAATATGGATGAGATTGATCATGGCGTACATTTGGCACAGCTAAGATGAAAAAGGGGTCATTTTGTCACAATTGTGCTCTCAGTGTCCTTAGTTCCACAATTTTGAGAATTAGTCGGTTACTTGAGGTATAAGTAAGTAGAAAAATGTATGCGTAGCTCACTTCTGTCTACGCGTCGTTGTTAGTCAAAGGCACCGTCGACATTCACCTATTAGGTAGAACGAGCCTTATCAATGTGATGCTGTGAATTTCCATTCGGTTCGAATGTGCTGCCACCATGGAAACAAATCATTTCATGCATAATTATTCATCTTCGCGTGAACAACTAACTGCCTATTTCACGGTGTTTCGTGACCGACAGATTTTTAGGTACATGCAACCACTTATATATGACCAATTACTATCGACGATTTCATAGATGAAAGAAAACAGCAGTTAAGAAGCAACACTTGACCATGGATTTTCAAGTAGTAGTTTACCACTACTCAGATTCTTAATGCAACTACCACTGAGTTCGCTGAGGCTGCAAAAACGCTAACATCCGTCCGCAGTTTGAAACCAGAAGTGCTGATTATTTTTGAACAGTAAATGATATTTTTTGATATCTAGAAAACTTGTAGGGCTAGAAACATCAAAAACTTATAGGACAGGACATGCTTTATCCATCTAGATGCATGAACATCATTACTACTAGACACCACATTTTTTTATAACACAGTACACCTGTGAAACACATTTCTTCCAGAGTTTATGAGGGTTTTCCACTTCTGTCCAATGTATTGTGGTGTTTTACTAGATCCACTCGCCCCGTTCAATAACGGTAACCCATTATTGCTATTGAAAATGAGACAAACAATGAGTCACTTGAGAGAAATTGATTTTTCTACACCGTACAAAAAGTGATGATACTTCTTATTTACTTTCTCTAGAAAATTCTCGATAAGTACAGGACCTACGAAGTCGTGAGCTTGACAAGTCTATATGGGAGGCTCATCACTCCAAAGGTGGAGCGTGTGGCCTAGTGGTCGGATGCGCCCTGCAACACACACATGGAATTGATCCTTGTGCCCATGGCCCACTAAGCCTTTCATCCCTTCGGGGTCGGCAAATTGCAACCGACCCTGTCTGGCAGGATAGCAGCATTGGCTCGATACATCGGTAGGCCACTGCAAGTCGCTGTAAAAGGCCAGATATGCATCAGTCACCTCCAACGATGCTCAATGAAGTCGGATGCATGGCGCATCCCTAAGGGATTCATCAACGTCGAGAGATTTCGATCGTTCTTTCATCAGAGAAATCACAGTCATTGTTCTATCACTTTTGAAAATTACCCTAGAAGATTCGAGTATATAAGACACCCTATTTTGAGGTTATCGTTATGCTATGCTTCCTCTGTTGTTTCTTCTCTTTTTTCCTCCCGCTCCTTGTCACCCACTCTCACTCTATCTTGATAGCAACGAGTTTCCTAGCTCTAATAATTTTCTTTCTTTATGTACTGGACTAGTTTGGCAGCACAACAATTATTGAACAATGTAGCGTTGATCCTCATCTTCTCATCAAGAATGAAAGTGGCGGAAATGAGGATGTGCAGGATAACCTGGAGCCTTAGGAGCTTTCTGTCGAAAAGCCTAGAAAAAAGTGGATAAAAAAAAGAGGAAGAAAATGGTGATGAAGTGGTTCTGCAGTGTAATGCCTCACAATTTCTGGATCTTCGCCTGCAGTCAATACAGTGTGTATTCACAAATCTCGTTTCGGTGCAGAAAACTGCGAGATATTAATGGACTCCCTAATGTCTGATATTTGGTGCTGGTTGCCTCGTGCTGTTTAGAGGTAAGGTCGGCCTCCGCAACTATGTTCTACAAACGAGGAACAAATATGAACCAAAGCTGGTCAAACTATTCCAGAGAGGTGACTACATCTACAAAATTTTGGTGTGTACCGGTAGAGGTGCAACTTGGGCCTCCACTCCAACTCAGCAACCCCGTAGGTGAATCGAAGCAAGATTGTTGATCGCAGGCATGAATGGAAAGTTGTAGGTAAAGATTGTTAGCTACATGTGGATATATATATGCATATATATGCATATATATGCATATATATATATATATATATATATATGCCTACATGTATGTGCCTGAATAATGAAGAGTGCAGATTGCAAAATAAATGTGAAATTGTAGAACAGTAAGGCTGGATAGCTGTTTCGAAAGACAAACTGCAACGCTGCACTTTTTCCACATCACTCCTTTCATGTTGTTCTCCACGTTTATTGGACGACCAACATACATGTACGATATGCTGTCTATGATAAACGGTAACTTTTGCAGATATAGCGTTCAATTTCCGCAAAACCGTCCTAAACTGGTGGTTATTGGAACGAAAAAAGTTTTCAGAAAAGTAGCGCTTTAATCTAGAATTGTCCCTAGAGTTCGAAATGTGTGTTCACAAATAGTCATTTTGGCGAGCGGTATTTTGCCTATACCGTTTTCAGCATGGCGTCGGCTACAATTTGGTCGCTGACCACACCGATGCACTGGTTTTCTTTAGACTAGGCTTCTGCGCGAGCATTTCGAAACGGTTTTCAGTGCCTATTTTGAAAGTCATTATATTCTCTTCCCTCATTGCACTTTCTTGAGTAGTATTGTGCAGCAGTACATCACGAATTGAACAACACACCACGTGCCAGTAACAATGTGGTCCCCACAATAGCTCAGACCAGCAAAGTTTTTCGTGTTCTTGTGACCGCACTGTAGGCGAGTGCATGTCCCCGATTGAGTATTCCAAGTACGAAGATTTCCCTGTAGATCTTAAGGAGAATACACAATTTTATAACCGAATAGATGAAATCGTATAACGTCAAAGTAAACGCGTCGTCGCACAAGCCTTTTAAGACGTACGCAGAAACTACCTCATGTGAATTGAGATATCCAACATATGAAATTGTCTTACGAGGTCCAGCGAAAACACTGACAGCACGCAGTAGAAAGTGATGGCAATATCTTTCTTTCGCTTTCGATGTGAGTGTTCCTGGATCCTCGTAGACAGATTTAAATGGTCTAAACTGCGCATTGTAGTTGAATGTTGTGCGTGTCGAGTATATTTCAAAAGCCATTGTTCATGTCCCGTATTGGTGGTGGAAGAATTTTCGGCGTGGATGAGATATCATATAAACTATTAGCATTTATAGAGAGAAGTATGTAGCGCAGTGATAGTGATGTCGTTCATCATGAACACGGTGCCGGTTCGACCCCGCGCCAAGCTCACCAAGCCTCTCGTCCCTCCGCGGTCGGGAAATTGTTACCACAGTTGTCTAGAACGATAGCACACTGACTTGACACAACGGTAGGGTACGTGAGTCATCATGTGGACCAGATATGCATTCAGTCATCTGTGACGATACTTGATGAAGTCGAATGCATGCTGCATCTCTCTAGAGGTGATCAAACACGAGCTTTGGCTTTTGTTGAAATGTTCTTATTTGAATATTTTTCGAAGCGCCTAGTATACTTGACCATGTTGCAATTCAAATAGGAGTGAATAGCCTGGTTATCTCAGTACTCCGAGAGAATTCACTCGACCAGTTTCTCGACGACATCCACGAACTAAACGAAAATCCTCAAACTGCAGCCGAATCGGTACACAAAAAGCTATAAGATCTTCGTGGATGCTCGATGCAAAAAAAACGAATAGAATGGAGGTGTTGGGATCCGTACTGCAGATGTGAAGACGGCCTGTGCAAAGACGTCTATACTGCATATCAGAGCGCTTAGGGAACCACTGAGTCAAAAAGATGAGCGTAGAATCCAGGACTCGTCAGTTGATTTGTGACTTCTCCAAGAGCCCCTATAATACTCATTTTCTCTTACATAATTCCTCATTCATGTTGTTCAGGATATTCAGTGAGCACTCAACATACACGAACGATGTGGTCACTCCTATAAGAGAACTATTGCCCCAGGTCATCACCACCCCAGGCAGCCCTTGTGGATCAGAGGGAGATTTACCACCATGCGACTTTGATACTAAGATGGTGGTGGGTCCCGGTATTGATTTACTCTTGGTTAAGCTTTTTGATTGAAACGCCGGAATCCTTCTTAGCTTGGGAGACCTTGCCAGGGGATGAATCTCTTCTGTACATCGCAGCCCGACACCTAGGAACACATCCCAGCCACGATGAGGAGGTAAACCGTTGGAAGGCATGGCAATTGTATTGCCTCTAAATCAGCTGCCCGCACCAGTGGTAAATTCTCTGGTAGCCGTTATCGCTTTGAAGAGCAGTCCAGTGAGAATCGCATAGTTTAAGAACAAGAAGAGTAAAATTTCCTTCTAAGATCTTCCTACTACGAATAAACGGGACCAATTGGCCAATCGTCTACTCACTGCGAGCTTGAGAACCCACTGTCCTCAATAATACACAATGATCACTTGTACAGATTCCAGCGATGCTCAAAGATCTCGCTTGAATTTTAAAAACCCGATCGAAACTCCGTTTATCAAGGAGTCAAAAACGAAACCCAAGCGTAAACGATAGCAGGTATTAACGGTACTTTCGGAGACAAAGTGCATTCCTTTGGATAAAATTCGGCTCGTTCAATCGCTTCACTTTTAGAAGTTCAAGCATCTATTAAGAAGTCGAAAAGAACGCTGTATCCTCCCTCGAAGTTGAAAAATTATTTTTAAGGCATGTAGAAATATACGAAAAAAAGGAAGTTATTTGAAAGTGAACATAAGGAAATTCGTAAACACAGTTGAGAGGTCCATAGTTGCCTTCCGAATTTTACAGTATTTTAACAACCAGTTCACACTTCTCTCAAATCTTCCTGCGCAGTTCTATGCAAAAATTCCAACACTGAGTCGTTAGCCTCGTTTGACTGATATTATAGAATTCATTGCGTCACAATCAACATTTTATACTTATTTTCATCAAATATAAGGAGGGTGATTTTCGCATTGGCTATATTTAGTGTAATTTCGTTTAGCACATTCTATACCATTTTTAGACTCATTATCTCTCGCTACCTCCCAATTGTTTACCGCCCCATCGTGGATGGGTAGTGTTCCTGGATGCCGTGATGCGATATACAGCAGCGGATTCATCCATCCAGCAGGTCTCCCAAACTGAAAAGGAATCCGGCGTTTCCATCAGGAAGCCCAAGACCAACCACCGTCCTGGTATCAAACTAGTCGCATGGTGGCGAATTTCCCTCTGGTACGCAAGTGCTGCGACTGTCTCTAGTGGTGACGACCTGCAGCAGACTTTGGCTTGGCTGACGTTAGGATTCCAGCGAATCACAGTGGCTAACTCCGTAACAATGGAAGTTACGCTAGGGTCCGCGCAACCAGTGAAAACGGGCCATCTAAGTACCCCTCGCTAAAGCTCTGCGCTCGTTGTAGTCATTTGTTCTTCGATTCTTAAAGCCAGTATGCTCGTGAACCTATTATTGGATCAGTTTCTTTCAAGACTTAGAAACACTAGGGAAAGAGTCGTTATTGACATTGCAGACATGAAATAATTTAATCTTAGAGAAAAAATATTTATTAATTGGTAAGATTCATTCATTCTTTGATGTCACGTGGCAATCATAAAAATACAATTGCAGACATTTACCTTAGAAAAAAAGTGAGATATGTAGGAATGGCAACCAATTCGATACAATAAGATGCAGTGATTCAAAGCTTAACAGGAATAATAAATCAATACAAGAGAAACCTTCAATGAATCACGTACATTGCAATCGACTGCGTCTAAGTGACTGCATTTTCAAGCTGAAGTTATCTAGGTGTTGTGCCAGACGAAGCATCATTTCAGGAGAAATACGTAAAACAACGTCATCCGAATTCAACAACCGTAAACGCCATACGAACACAATGTCTGGTGTTTGTCCAGTCTCCATTAAAGACCTCTTTGCAATATCTACATCAAGTCTTAAACTCGAATCAGTGTATACCAGGATCGATGTAGGATGGCACTGACGAGAAGTGAAGGACGTCATTTGATGAGGTTGCATCCGCATGGTCTGAGCAAACTGGTGGATGAACTGTTTCACTTTCCCGTTAAAAGGGCAACATATAGCATCGAAAATTTTTTCATCCTGTAAAACAATACTAAAAAATGACCTTTACTCAAGTTGCACACGTATCTCCAAGCTTCCTGAAAACAATATGTAGAGCACTTAATCTGACTTCCTTGAAAGTTCACCAAAGTAAACAACTTCAAGTGGCTGTTGGTTTCAAACAACATTTAAGTCGAATAAAATGGCAGCAAATATATTTATGAATTGTAGAATTTAAGTCGAGGAAAACCGAATGAATCAGAATGAGCCTTGGATCTAACAAAACAAAAGAAAAAAAATTGAGGAAATGACCTTGTTGACCCTCTATTCACTGCTTACTATAAGTTTAATAATACACGAGCCCCGGGAAAGGGTAGTCGTGGTTCGACCTGATCAGGGTCCAAATTTTTCGAATATCTCACAATTATGGAGGAAATAGACATCAGATTTACGCGATTCCTTCAGATTCATCTATCTAAAACAAGAACCCTTAAGAAGAACAGGTGGTGAAATTGTCAGTGAAGGAGGACAATGAAATGGAATACAATCTGTAGACCGTAAGCAGCAAATAAAGACGAAAATCCGATGAACACAGGGAATTAGAACGACTTTATTGGAGAAGAAAATCCAAAACAGCGGTGAATTTGTCCTATACATATGTACTATTCACGAAAAAAAAGCAGATACCTTAGCATCCAACTCAGCGATATTGGCAGCTAGTTTAACGATATCGTGAATGACTTTAGTAATCACATACTCTTCTATATTGAGATGTTTTGATAACAATGAATATTTAGGTGTAGATGTACCACTTATAAAGCTGCTCTCCAATGATTCGACGAATGCATCAAAATCTAAACAATGTTAATTCAGTAGTATGAAGACGTGTAAATAAGATCTAGAGAGCAACCTTAGTAATAGCAACAAACACTATCAGGATACTGAGCAACTATCCACGAATTGCAATGTCTCGGTGCCTTAGAAATGACAGCTTCATGAGCATCAGAACAGCCCTTTTGCTCTAACTACTGCCATGTTGGTAGAGATACTAGTTACTTGATACTTGAACGACCCGTCTTCACTGGTTGTGGAGGCCCCGGCATATTCTCCATTTGCCGGAGTTTTGCTGGTTTAGCCACTGTGTTTCCCTGGAGCCCCGAGGTCAGCCTGGACAAAGTCTGCCCCAGGTCGTCACCACCACACGCAGTCGTTGCTCTTGTGGATCAGAGAGAGATTTGCCACCATGGGACTAGTTTGATACCAGGACGGTGGTAGATCCTGGTACTGGTTTAATCTTAGCTAGGCTTCCTGCTGGAAAATTCGGACTCCTCAGCTTAGGAGACCCTGCCGTAGGGATAAATCTCACGCTCTACATCGCAGACCGACCCCCAGGAACACCTCCCTGCGGCAATGAAGCGGTAAACCGTTATGAGCGCCACCAGTTAAGAGTGAATAATGCTAACCTTCTAAGTTCAGCCTATTATAATTTTTTCACATCAGGGCATGATGTGAAATATAACCACAACGATGCTGAGATCTCGCGCATTACATACTGCATCAAGGAGGCTCTTGCTCAAAAAAATTATAGAAGCCGGAAAATAAAAGGTTAATATTGTAATTTCCACTAGAGTCTCAGGTTAACTGGATTCAATGCCGATTTGTGCTCCGCAGATCAATCGTGCTGATGGGTGATTGCTGATAGCAGCGTTAGGTAGTAAACTAGCGGCCTGGGGTCTAAGTTTTACGAATATCTCAGCATCGTTGCGGTTGTATGAGGGAATAGTTTAACCGTAGCAGAAAGTGTGCTCTGCCTAGACAGAGAGTCACATTCTGCCATTGTGTACTGTATAAGAGCATAAAAGTAGGTTGTTCAAATTGTGCGCAACACATTTGTACACCAGGATATTCATGGGTTGTGCGGTGAGCACCACACTTGAAAGGGTAAGGCACCTGAATCAGTGGTGATGAACTTTATGGACGGCTTACTGGATCAAGGAAAGCATGTGTGCACCGACAATTAGTTTGCTGAAGAAGTGCTTTATTGAAGGAGACATTTGACCGGCTCGCGCAAGAGGAATAGGAAAAGGCTTCCCAAGAAGGTCATCCAAAAAAGAAAGTTGAACATAAAACAAATGCTTGTGCAAGGAAATGGAAGCAATGTGATGGTGCTTAAATGGGAAGCTAAAAATATTTTCTATTCGCACATTCTTCCACTTTATCACTCAGACATGCATGACAGCCGCCATGAGAGCCGATAGTGAGATTACGCAGAAGATATGAACCCTCAAACACAAAATATGAAACCCAAAACCCTCATGGTACAAGCGCACTTGAATTCCCTTCAAATTGTTAGTGTTACTACACTCTCAAATCCCCATGTTCGTGAAAGCATTGGTAGAGAGTCGATGCAATGGACACGTTGTATTGGTAGATTTAAGACACTGTGAGAAAAAGACGCCCCCAGAACTGTGCAGTGGATGCAACGCGTATCAAAAAGGCCAGCACTAAGTATAACCAATGCAGAAAACACTAAATTAACTTGTTTTAGTGATACCCTCCAAAACGTAAACGGTGCAGGTTCAAGATTGTAGTGATTGGAAGTTATAAAAACGTATAGTGAAGATGATGTCGACTGCGACGATTGTAAACCTTACGTAGATGGCATAGACCGTTAAGAACTGCATGTTATAAAATAAACCTATGTGAGTATTACGATAAGTACTTGAACACCCACACTGTGTAAATGTCTAACCACTCTAAAAACAAGTTTTGGTGATATCGAGCAAACAGCTATAGCAAAACTACTTCTGTAGAAAGCCTCTTAAATGATGTACCAGTAGTGAACATATCCCTAAACGTTGATTATCGGTGTTCAACTACACCAGAAACGTCTCTGTGCCTTCTCGACGGCTACAGTTCCGTTGGCAACTACTTGTTTCATCAACATCTCCATGCTTCTTCTGACGCTAAAACAATTCGCCCAAAAAAGCTTTTTTAAAACAAGTTATTAGGTATACCCCTCAAAGGTTTACCGCTTCGTCGTGACTGGGAGGTGTTCCTGGGTGTCAGGCTGTGATGCACAACAAGGGGATTCATCCCCCAGCAGTGTCTCAAGGTGAGGAGGCCGGCGTTTCCACTAGGAAGTCCAGCTAAGAGTAGAAAATAACAGGATCCAGCACTGTCCTGGTATCAAAGTAGTCGTATGGTGGCAAACCTTCCTCTGATCCACAAAGGCGGCGACTACCTGTGCTGGTGACGAGCTAAGACAGTCTTTGGCTAGGCTGACCTCGGGAGTCCAGGGAAACGCAGTAGATAAACTAGCACAACTCCGAAAAAGTGGAAATTATGCTGGAGCCCGCACAACCAGTGAAGACGGGCCACCGAAGTATCCAAGTAAGCAAGTATTAGGTATACAGTATAGGTTTTCTCGGACTATGCAGGTACAGAGTAATAGAGAACACTGCGTAGAATGAGGATAATCGCTAGTTCATACAGATGAGCTGCGCACAATAGAAGAGGAACTGTTTGTGTACAGAATAAAGAATTCCTTACAGATCTCCTACGTGAGATAGGAGATTCTACGCGAAAGGGATGTTGCTTTGTATCACAGGGGTAGAAACGATGCGCTTCCTGTTCCTGTTCTTCATACACAACCAGATTCCCAAAAGTAACTGATACACTTCTGTGCATTCGGATTGTACCCTATACATCAACTCATCTAAAAGCCTGTAACCAACTGACTGGGAGTACATGATGGCCATCATGCCTAACAAATATTTCACACTACTCTAGAAGAGCTTAAAAAGTTACCCAAGGGTAAACCAAGGCTACATAGAAGAACTCAGCAAGCTATTCAGTTCACTGGTACCAACTCTAATCACTCCATGATTGCGGTAACTCTAGATAACACGTGATATAAGAACGAACTGCAAAGAGAAATAAGTTTTTAGCATCGCCTACCAACATCTGATTGAAGAAACATTCGTAGTTCCATGAAGTTTTCTGGAAGGAGATCCATAGGACGAGCACAACGTCGTGGACGATCTTAATATTAGTTTCAAAACTAAAACAAGAAGTAAAACTATTGAATTCACATGATGTACAGGACTAGGAGAAACAGTGTTAGAAAAGAGGACGATCCTCCAATGTTGTAAGAAATTTTCATTGTCGCAAGAAAGTCGCATTGTAGCGCGGTATTTTCTCGTTGGTCCTTTGATGAGATCAGTTCAATGGTCATCGAAAACACAGCAGTCATATCTTTCCATCTGCTACCTTCTTGGATTCTCAAGTTCCTTTCTTTTTTTACTTTTCAAGTACTCGTCATTTGTTTGATTCGTACATGATGTATTGGACTGGTTGCTGACTTTACGCTTTACACATTGTGCAGTTACAGCTTTTCAAACTTTACGAGCAGTCTTACCTAGGACATTATTTAACGACTGTATTGTTGTTGCTTTAGGAATACCCTCTTTAGGGGATTAGTTCGCAAGTAATGTAGAGGACGAGTTTCTGGAGTCTTAGTTTGTGTTATGGGTGATAGATTCTATCGATCGATTTCTGCATAAGAGCCTGTACATATGTAAAATTCCTTAAGGTATTGGTGACTTGTAGTGGTCGCAACAAGTCAAGAGGAAGTTGCTTCTGCTCTTGTTCGTTTTTCTGGAGTTTGGAGTTGGTTGCCAACATGGCTGACAACAAACCAGGTCCAGAAAAGACTCGATTAGTGGATTCTGTGAGTCTCGTGTACTAGTGATCTTTATGAAGTTGCGACAACCGCTTTCAAAAGCCGTATTCTATTTTCTGTAAATTAGTTTAGTATGTGGTCAACGGATGGGTGTGGCACAGTGGTCGGAGGCACCCTGCAATACCCATGGGATCGATCCTTGCGCCCGTGGCCCACGAAGCCTTCCATTGCTCCGGGGTCGGCGAACTGGTACCAGAGTTATCTAGGAGGATAGTAGCACTAGCTCGGTATTTTGGTAGGCCACCGCAAGTCATTTTAAAGGCCAGATCTGTATTCAGTCACCTCCAACGATGCTTAATAACTCGAATGCATGGCGTACCACTCAGGGATTGATCAATGTCGAGAGCTTTCTCCTTTATCCTTTTTTTATAGGGTCAACGTAGGCCCATATGTTATGTTTTCGTAACTCTGCTTTCAGAAACATGACAGTAAAGAAGTCGCCTTCTCAGATTCAAAAGACGAACGTGGCTCTATCATTTCTTCGTTATGTGAACGTCAACGAACTGGTCTAGGCATCTTTCTGTACTGTTTCGAAGAACTTCGCAGTCGTGAGATTGAATCAGCGAAAAAGGACTTGAAGATGTGCAGGAGCGATAAGGATGCACTTTTGGTTTGTTTATTCATTTTTACCTCTTTTACCGGTCTTCATTGACGTTCTGATTTTGTTTATTTCCTCATTACGAAGAAGCATCCTAATATGTTGCTTGCTTACGAGTTATTTCTTCTTTTTTCTGGTTCTTTTGTGAAAGCTGACTTTTTTTGTACTGTATTGTTGAAGTCCTCCCAACGGTTTACCGCCTCATCGTGGCTGCGAGGTGTTCCTGGATGTCGGGCTGCGATGTACAGCGGGGGATTCATCTCCCTGACGGGGTCTCCCAAGCTGAGAAGGAGTCCGGCATTTCCATTAGGAAGCCTAGCTAAGAGTAAACCAATACCAGGATCCACCACCGTCCTGGTGTCAAAGTCACATGGTGGCAAATCTCCCTCTGATCCACAAGGGCTGCAATTGCCTGTGGTGGTTAAGACCTGGGGCCTACTTTGGCCAGGCCGGCTTCGGGAATCCAGGGAACCACATTGGTTTAACCAGCAACTCTCCGAAAAATGGTGATTATGCTGGGGCCCGTACAACCAGTGAGGACGGTCCGTTCAAGTATCAAGTAACTAAGTAAGTATTGTTGAAGTTCACTTACGTCAAGCCTCTGATTTCAGCATGGAAAAGTTCCTGGAGGAACTTTAGATGATATCCCTATTGGGGTACAGTCGCACAACCTCAATGATTCGTTGGAGCCGAACGCAAAGCGTCTTCGTTGCGAGCCGACCTGTCCCAAGGTTTCAGAACCATGTAGTGGTTTGCCATCATCCTCTAGTAACACAGAGGAGGCTACTTGCTCGTCACAGCAGTCACCGAGTTCAATTCCTTTCAAAAGCTTATACGTACCGATGGTAAGTAATGTTCAGATATCTTCACATGTTGTGAAGAAAAGGTCTGTACATTTGAGTGATTGATGAGCTAACGTTGATAACGGTACTATGATTTTAAACGGTGTAGATTTGAAGGTTATTCAAATTGTCCGCTTCATACAGCTTTATGTCGTTGGACGTTTCGTCGAGTCTAACTTAAAGTTACTTAAGGCACTTAAAGTCCAAACCTAATTGAAGTTTGTTGCACTTACTGCAAATCTTAGTGTTTTTCTTTGTTGTAGTACAATATGCTCACGAACTTCAAGGGAAAGTTATGAAACTTTAATGAAAATGCTTTACTAGCTGTTAAAATAGGCCTCAACTCTTTTTTTCAATCTCTGGATGTTCGACTTCTACGGGATACGTAAGCGGAAGGAGCACTGATTTCGTTTTTCGCTATACTTTGCGTATTCATTCAATGGCTTGCCTGCCACAGAAGTACCGGACACAGTATGCGGAGTGCTGTGTTATACACTTAATATTTTTGTAGAAAATTTACTAAAAATTTTTTTTGCTGTGAGGGGTAATAAAGGTTAAAAGTTAAAGCTCTCGGCGTTGATCAATCCCCAGGGGATATGCCATGCATTTGATTTCATTAAACATCGTTGGAGGTGACTAAATGCATATGTGGCCTTTGCAATGACTCGCGGTGGCCTACCGATGTATCGACAAGTGCTGTTATCCTCCCAGACAAGTATAGTGCCAATTTCCCGATCCCGGCGGTATAGGAGGCTTGGTGAGGCTTTGGGAGGATCGATCCTATGTATATTGCAGTGCGCTTCCGACCACTGCGCCACACGTGCCTTCCGTGAGGGCTGATGCGCATTGATTTCGATGCAGTCTTCAACCTCCTGTCTTTATGACCATGTGGTAATACGATTGAGGATTTGTGGTTTCTTGAAGAACGTTTTGCGAATTGAAATGGCACCGGCAAACGTGATCTGGCATGTTCTTTATTGTCTGTGGAACTGCTTACTGGAATAACAATGGCCATCGAATCTTCAGTTCTGTAGTTGAGTACAGTTCTTTTCTAAGTACAAAGTGTACTGCCAAGTGCTGAAACGTGATACCTTTCTCGTTAATCAGAGCTAGTAGCGAATCATTATATTACCGAAGATTTTGGCGACATTTCTTCGGATCGGTCTTGTTTTTTTTTTATCTAACATTAAAGTACTTACTATCTGTTCATGACGTAACACGTGGAGTTGACCGTAGGCTACAGTACAGGTGTAGCCAGTGCAATCCTTATCCTCAGCAGTGATCTCTCAAAGTTCTTCAAAGGGTATACAAGTTGGTGCTTGAGTTTTTCGTACATACTTGTTCTTCATAGACGATGAAGTAATATGTATAACTTACGAAATGAAATGTTTAGTATAGGCTTTGTGAGAAAGTGGCGAGGCGACATGTACGAGATACATGGCCATTTGAGATCATTGGCAGTATTCTCCACTTGTTTCCTGTTTTGTTTTTGTCATATAAAGTATAAACTTTTAGTCACGCGTCAATTTGGATCAATTGAAGGAGCGTGTTCTTCGTAACATGGATGTTCTGGATCAAGCATATATATCTGTTCGTGCAGGTAACTTTATGATAAAGGATAAAGTATAAAGCTCTCGTCGCTGATTTATCCCTTAGGTATGCACCATGCACACGACTTTATTAAGCATCGTTTGGAGGTGAGTGAATGCAAATTTGGCCTTTATAATGACTCGCGGTGGTCTAACAATGTGTTGAGCCAGTGCTGCTATCCTTCCAGACAGGTCTGGTACCATTTTGCCGACTCCGGAGGGATGGAAGGCTTGGTGAGCCACGGCCGCGGGGATCGATTCCACGTGTGTATTGCAGGGTGCCTCGGACCACTGCGCCACACGCACTCCAATTTTATGAACGCAGTCAATTTCATGGAGTGTTTGCTTTTCAAACGACGTTTTTAGGTTCTACTCCTCATGAGGATAACGTTGCTGAAGACTGCTCACTTCGTCAGCTAGCCGATTTTTGCCGAAGTTTGTTTTGTTATTATCTTTGCAATCTTTGCTGCTTTTTTTTCCGTCTTTGCTTATTTACTGTTGAATTTTAGACATATATATATATATATATTAGTTTATATTCACCTGTACCATATCACCTGCCGTCCTGTTGATTGTCTCAGTAAATCTTCCATTTTTCACTGTTGCGTGCAAGAGTAGCCCAGTGGGCTCTGCTCGCTTTGGGAACTCCTTGAGCGTCATATCTTTCTTCTAGGGTTTTCATGAAGAGCTATGACCATCGATTCGGTGGTTTTCTCGCAGTTCATTTGACATGGCGACGAATCTAATCACTAGTACTTCTGTCCAGCGGTTGTCGTTCATACGCATTACTTGTGCTGTCTACCTTATCTTGTACATTTTTTGGCGTATACAACGGCGTCTGTAACTTCTGATTGTTGAAGTAGGTTGGAGTTTTGGACAGGTTTCTGTCGCATACTTTAAAGCAGGAAGTATTGTGGAGTCGAAAAGGTGGGCACGGAGTCGGGTGTTCTTTATTTTCTTCACAATATTCTCCATTCTGTTGAACGCTCCTCAAGCCACTCGTTCTGCTCAACTCTGGTGCTAAGTCGTTCATCACGTTGATTTCCCGGCCTAGGTAGACGCAACTGGAGCATTCGGAGGTATTAATTCCGTTGAGTATAAACAAAGCATAGGTAACCAATCCGTTTCTCAGGCACATCGTTTTTGTGAGATTTAGTCCAAGACCAATATTTCCACAGGTTTTAACAAAGTCGGCAAGCATTGGTTCTGCTTCGCTAATGTTTGCTGTTATATGAGAGATGCCATCAGCAAAGAGAAAATGGTATGATTGTGGAGCATCGATTTCCGCTCACATGTTGTTCCATTCTAATGCTCGCATACGTTCTCGAGAGTGACGGTAAATATTCTAAGCAAGATGATATCGCCTTGCCTAATCCTTTTATTGACGTCGATATTAATGTCGTTGTAAAATGGCGATTTCTTGGTTGCGAAATTTTTATACAGCTCACGAAGAATCTCTATATACTTAGTAGGACTCCCTTTCTGTCCTTGGCTTCCATAGCTGCTTTCATCTCAACTAACTCAGAAGCTTTCCTTAAATCGAAAAAAAGTGATACGGAGCTGTCTCTTGTACTCTTGTGATACCTCATTGAGTACTGTTATCCTATGGATGTGGTCCATCGTACTGAATCATTTCAAAACCCTGCTTGATCACATGGCTGTCCTTCGTCCAGTGTTCTCTCATTCCTGCTTATGATGACTCCACTGAAGAGTTTGCAGATGCAGATGACAAACAGCAAGCATATTGCGCGGTAGTTGCCGATTTCATAGGGCTCAAACTTCTTGAAAAATAACACAGTTTTGCTGGTCTTCGACTGAATGAGGACTTTGCATTCTTTCACGTAACTTTAGAAGAGCCGATCCAGTGAGCTTATGAAGACTGGCGAAAGGTTATTCAGGTGTTCAGATCCTGTCTTGTCCAGCACAGCTGTTATTCGTCACTTCACCCACGAAATAGCATGTAGGATTTCGGGACGGGAAACTGTTGGGACGACATGTCATTCCTCTTTATTCTATATGAGAACAGGAAGACATGGTTGTTGAAGAGATCGAAGTAGTAATTGTGAATGGTTTTCTCCATTGGTTTTCTGGACGATGTGACTGTTCAGTCTTGGCGTCCCAGTGCAATCATCTTGCTTTTGTAATTGGCGAGATTTCTATGAGATTTGCAAATGCTTTTCCTAGCCCATGCAACTTTCACCATCACTGCTGCTTTTTTTTGTTTTTTGTTTTCTTCTAGTTCCTATCTGCTTTATTTTGCAAGTTGAGAAGTGAGTTAGTGGTTGCCTTTAGCTTTTACGATTCCACCCTGGCGTATGGGCTCGAGTGCTTCTGGAGACTGACTTTCGAGCTTTCAGCTGTTATAGCGTTACCGTGAAGATGTTGAATGAGCCGATCGTACTCTTTGCTGATGCTATGAATGTCGACAACTTTCCAGCAGCTCACTAATTGACTGAATAAACCCCAGTTTATGATGGTTTTGGGACTTCGTTTTTTTGAATTCAGCGGCTTTTTCTCCTTTCCGCGAAAAATGGAATTTCGCATGAAGGAGGCGATGGTCTGATCCTCTGTAGAATTTGGGACAATAGCGACATCGGTAAGGCAAAACCTTCGATTTATTATGATGTGGCCTACTTCGTTATGCTACTGTCCTCTGAAGGGCGCTTGTGGCGCAGTAGTTGGAGGCACCACTGCGACACACACGTGGAATCGATCTCCGCGCTCATGGTTCACCAAACCTTCCATCCCTAGGCGGTGGGCAAATTGGTACCAGACTTGTCTGGGAGGATACCTGCACTGGCTCGATACATCGGTAGGCCACCGCAAGTCATTGTAAAGGCCAGATATGCATTCAATCACCTCCAACGATACTGACTGAAGTCGAATGCATGGCGCATTCCTCAGGAATTGATCAACACCGAGAGCCTTATCCTTTATCCTTTACTCTCCACTGGGAGACTCCCACATCCAGCGTTGAAGGTCGGGCTTCTGAAATTGCGAGTTACCATGAATTGTCCTGATAAACTCAGACATCCGCTCACCCCTGCTCGTTCCACTGTAATCCGTGGGTTTCATTGTGACGTTCTTCTTGGTTCAATCTTACCGTTAAAATCACCAATGATGACGTTGAATGGTATAATGGAAATGTATGGTCTTCTCTGTAGAACTTCTTCACATCTGTATAGAACGCCTCCATTTCTTCGTCATGGCTTGATGTCGGTGCGTAAACGGCGAAAATTTCCAAAGCTGGTAGTGATACCATGTTTTCAATCGTATACGTCCGATTTGAGTTGTTAGTTAATGAATCGATTTTTATGGCCAAATTAGTGTTGACGAGAACGCCGATGCCGCCGACTTCCTTACTGTCCTATGTTCAGAGGAACAGTTTTTCTCCGGTGTCATAGACAGCGTTGAAAGGGTGGCGTCGTCTCGTCACGGCCAGTCCGATGATGTCGTGCCTCATCCTTCTCGCCGTCATGATCAAGTATTCTATCCAGGACCCCGGTGCAAGTGTGCGTGCTTTGTAGGTACAGATCACACCTTTGTCCTTTGCGATCTAGGCAGCCTATAATCCCCTTGAAATTTAAGTAGCTTCTCCATACCCATCCTTATCCAACGCAGCCGTATCGCATGCTTTTTCGTTATCATGGGAATGAGGCGCACCTATTTTTGCTGTGTTTAGTACTCGATTCCCTCGTATAGCTTGCTGAGCTGTGAACATGTGGGCTGTATATACTGACATGTAGCGTGCTCGTCTCTCCCAGAGTAGACATGGAGCTTATTTGTTGTGGGCGACTCTTAACCGCCTCCCATATTCTTCCGTGTGACTTGATTGCAAGCTTTTGGTCGAAATGACTCGTGGAATATAATTTCCATAAGTGAAAACATACTCACGCGTGTATGCATGAATACGCGTCGTAAGTGCAGAAATTATATGCCATATCGGTGCAGCAGAAACAGGGAGCCCATCCTCGAAAGCCAACTGCGTCGTAGGGAAACAAAGGTCGCTTTTTTTTGGGGGATTAAGCTCTACCCGCCACCTGGGGCCACGCAACTTTGCCTCGCAACTAATCGGTGTGAAATCCCCTCCTTGAGGGAGGTCCGTGGATTATTTTACATCAACTCTAAAATTTTTGCAAACGTATGCCACTTGTTACATATTTAGATCGTAAACGGAACCACTCTATATGGTAAGGCGTTGCACGTGGCTTCATTAAAGTATGATATCTCAAATACTGCTTACCACTCAACTGTGTCAAGGTACAGTATCCAAAATATTTGAAAAGATGTTTTTGTGTATATCTATGAGTTAACCACGTATGTGTTGAATTTCTTGATAGTTTGTTTATTCAGCCTTGAATTTTCATCTGCTGAGAGCTGCCTTTTCTCCGTGGCAGACATTTCCCGAACAGTTCAAGTGTTCGACATAGGAAATGTGCTTCGAAATCCTAATGATTTCCATTACCCTGTTGCAAAAATGGAATGTAACGCAAAAATAAGGTTGTTCTTTAAGTTTCTTTTGTTTTTCAGATTTTAGTCTTAGTCTTCTTCAGATTTCACTTACCAATTATAATGTAGTCATCGCGTAACTTAACAAGGCCCTATTAGACCATCTATTCTTTTCTGTCTCGCGCTAAAGCTGTTTTGTGGGCCCTGTTTGCTCGCAGGGCATTGGAAAGTATCCATTTATTTTCTGGAACTACGAGGTTTTTTTCTATTTTATGAGCCCGTACCATCCAGTGCTATACGTGCCGTATGTTTATTCTTAGCTGGGCTTTCGAATAAATATCGATTGTACGAAAAATAACTTTTCTTATTGCGAGCGGATATAAGTATTACGCGATCAATGTTCTTAATCCAAAAAATGAGTCTACGAGAAACCCTAAATTTTTTTCAGCGTATGCGATTGATAATCTTGCATGGGAATCCGTGTTAGTACACCTGCTCATTACAAATAAAATACGGGAGATCCGCCATTAAGCTGGATATCATCCTTCATAGACAATGTTCATTTTTTAGCTGCGTAGCTTGGAGTCCCAAAACAGCTGCTATAATGGCAAATAGTGGATACGACGGATCGCTAACAGTGTGGGATATCACTAAAGTTGGTTGTTCACTACTTTGTTGTTTAACATGGTAACTTGCGAAATTCTCTACTAATTAGATATGGAATTCAAGGCTTTGATCGATGTCATACGCCCATGTTGGGTTGGTCAGAACGTTCTATGACACTCAATTTCCATTCGTTTTTGTTTATCTCCGCCAATTTTCAAAGCTTTTTCACAAACGGCAACATGTAGTACGTTCTTCCTAGCGCAAAATGTTGCATTGCACCTTTATCTGTTCTACTAAGTTATATTCATTGCCAATCATTTGTTGACGAACACTAATTTGCAAAGAATTGCCGCTGTTCACATCGCGGATGACACATGTATAAGTCAGATTCTTTTCTGTGCATTACGGTTGTAAATTTTCATTTCATATACATCGTGGAAAAACTTGGATGACCTATATTCATTGATTGTGCGGGCCACAGCATAATTTCCACTTTTTTTTTTCGGAGTTTTGCTGGTTTAGTCATCACGGTTTTGTGGAGTCCCAACGTCAGCCTAGTTAAAGTCTGCCCCAGGTCGTCACCACAACGGGCAGTTGCCGCCGTCATGGATCAAAGGGAGATTTGCCACCATGCGACTAGTTTAATACTAGGGCGGTGGTTGATCGTGGTATTGGTTTACTCTTAGCTGGACTTCCTGATTGAAACGCAGGGCTCCTTAGCTTGGGAGGCCCTGCTGGTGGAATGAATCCCTCCACTATACATCGCAGCCCGACACCGAGAAACGCCTCCCAGCAACGATGAGGTGCTAAACCGTTATTGGGTTATGAGTTTTTTAGAACCAATAACCTAATATCGTAAACGTTTGCTTTGCTCAACTTTGGAAGCTGGCTGACTGCTTATGACGACGATTTTTGAAACACGAACGGCCTTGGAGTACACACGATAACATTCGCCTGCGCGTCGCCGAGCTAATTCAGCATGTATCAGTCTGGCTTAGTTGAGCAGTCCTTCGACAACATGTGGTTTCTTACGCCACCAACTGCTATTTTCCTACGCTTTCAGTAATCAAGTGGTCAAGAAAACTTCAGGATTATTCCTAAGTTGATTTTTTAAGTCAGGGCATAGTTCAAGTATTTTAAAAAAGTGTTTCACTTCACGTGAAATTGAAAGTCGCATGATGTTCTACCTTTGTGCATTACTTTTTCGATCAAACAAACAATGTTTGTGAATTGTTTGTGCTTGGATACATTGCGCTTGTTTCTTCCGTAGTAATTCAGTTGACTAACACTAGTTGCTGCCGTTTTGGAAGAATTCCGTTTGCAAGGCGACAATTTTTTTTTTGCGATCGGCATAGTGGGAACTATAATATGATTGAAAGAATCTTAGAAACTCAGATTTAAGCAGATATGTGAGGACTGGTAATTCCAAAATGTCTGAAACCTCGTCATGATCTAGAACGAGTACCGCCGATTGGGGTTTCCCTACTATATCGAAGTCTGGTGAGCCCTTCTTTCCCAACGTGTTTTTTGGGTCTGGTAAGGGAGTTGTGGATCGGAAGTGATTAAAAAAAGTACAAAGCTTTTCATTACCAATTCATATCATGGATGGAAGTGGTACTAATCCCATCATGGTTAAACGGTGCTGGTAGGGGAAAATTGAATTCGTAAGCATATAAGAGGTTTTGAGTTGGATGGGATCTTTTTTTAGGATGCTTCCAACAGTTTTTGTGCCTCTACCTTTATAGGTCGTTCATCACGGATCTTCTGCAGCTGAGACCTATTACCATCGGTGATGAGTACCTCGTGAATGGATTTAGTTTTGGTTCGGTTATCTTCTGGACCATTGTGCTGATGGCGGTACAATCCAAATTTCTTTTTTGAAAAGCCGAGGTATATTTTGCGCGGTTTTGACGTCCATCGACTATCACTTCGTAATCGTCATTTAAGTCATTCTCAATTGCTTATGCAATGTATGGTAAGGGTTCCATCTAGAATGTTTATGTTGTGCACGGCTTTTCATTTCCTCGGTTACTTTCTTGGGTGGTGACAATGTATTCTTTCCCACCTTGTAGCCGAATCGAACCTCTGAGCCAAGGCGGCAGTGGTGTGATAATTGTTACTACATGATCCGACATCACATGTACCACTCTGTGCGGATCCCAGAGCTGTCTATCAGTATTTTTTTGATCTTTTCTCCATAAATAGAGTACAGTCGTTCAATTGTTCTTTGTTGTATTGCTGATCTTCGATTCTCCAACCTTTATTAAGGTAGTGTAAATGTCTTCAGAGGAGAGAGGCAGAGAAGGAGAGAGAGAGAGAGAGAGAGAGAGCGAGAAGAACTACGCCATTATGCGAACAAGGTATAAAAGTGAACGTGACAATCCAGTGAACGTAGTTTTGACCGGGTTCTGATGGGGTTCTATGAGATTCAGGATTTTACGGTAGTTGTTATTTATTAAGGAAATTAAGGTGCTATTTATTCTTGTTGTTATAATCTTATCCAGGTTCGAAAACTGCGAAAATTCATCGAGCATGAGAAGAGGTGTTGGTCGGTTTGTTTCTCACGAACAGAAAGCCACATCTGCGCTACCGGAAGTAACGACTGTTCGGTATATTTGCGTTTATAAATGATTGTAGTGTTTTAATATCTAGGAGGATGTTCTCACTAAAGTAGTTCAGGTAAAAATTTGGAGCCTTAATATGGCTAACTCCGTTATGACCGTCAAACCTCACTTCGTTGTTTGCGCTGTCAATTTTGGCTTCTCTCGACATGAAATAGCTGTTGGCTCTTCAGACCGTTCGGTATACTTGTATGACCTTCGTCAGCCAATTCGTCCTGTTAGTGTTTTCGTTGGACATCGTCAGGCAGTTTCATATGTTCGCTATCTTAATTCACATGAAATAGTTTCTGCGTAGGTTTTAAAATAATTATGCGACGGCTAATTTGCTTTAACATTGTACGATTTCATCTATTGCGTTATAAAATTGTGTATTCTTCTTCAGGTCCACAGACAATCATCTTCGTATTTGGAATACTCAATCGGGGACATGTAATCGCCTACTGTACGGTCACAAGAACACGAAAAACTTTGTTGGTCTGAGCTCTTGTGGGAACCACATTATTACTGGTACGTGGTGTGTAGTTCAAGTCGTGACGTACTGCTTCATAGTACTACTCAAGGAAGTGTAGCGAGGAAATCCATTGAATGGCCTTTCATCTCATGGTAGTGAGATATGTTGCATATTATGGAACTGCAACATAAACGGGGGGTTCTTACCGCCAAGAGACACACTGACCCTGAAATCGGTTTGGAAATTCAGGCGCAAAAGCTTAGTCTGAAGAAAACCAGTGCATCGGTGAAGTCAGCGACCAAATAGTAGCCGCCGCCTTGCTGAAAACGGTATAGGCAAGAGACCGCTCGCCAAGGTTACTATTTTGGGACAGATATTTTGAATTCTGGGGGAAATTCTAGAATGAAGCGCTATTTTTCTGAAAACTTTCAAATTCTAATAACTATCAGTTTAGAACGGCTTTGTGGAAATTGAACGCTATATTTGAAAAAAGCTACCGTTAATTTCGTTTTTGTTGCTGTTTATGAAATGTGATGGAATATAGTTCTTCGGTTTTATACTTTTATACATTTTGTATACAAGTTATCAATTGAATCGCCCAATTTATGCGGAAAGAATTGATGCAGATGTCCTTCCATAGTTCAATGGAAAATGAACCCGCTTGAGCTTATTTGCTGCTACTTTTATTAGTTTATTTTTATTTTATTTTACATGACTTATCATCACATTGACTGTGCGGATCCCAACACTTCTTGCATTCGATTCGTTTTTTATTGCGTCCACCGTCCATAGTAGTTTGGAAACGCTTCGCATGTTGTTTCGGCTGCTATTTGAGGATCTCATCTTCTTTGTGGATATCGTAGAATGCTGATCGTGTCGATTCTTCCTGCAATCTTAGAGATAGCCTGGCGAAGGCGTTCCCAGCGTGGTGGAGAGCGTTTGGGTAGGAGAGGGTTATACTGTACTACTGTACTACTATACTGCCTTTGCATCCTGATCGACGGCATCACTAACCACTGCGCTATCCTCCCCTTGCCCCTATTTTTGTAAATGTCAGAATATTGTATGAACCATCCACCATCTTGACAGGATGGATTGTTTGAATGAGTGGATGATAGGATCCTTTTGTGGTAGTTCGTACCTAATGCTTTTCATTTTGCTTTTATCCTCGTTCTAGGGCTTTTGAAACAAATCTTACTCTGTATAGTCATTAACGGTTTCCTGGTCAAATGTAATGTTGACAATACCAGCTATTTTTTGCGTCTTTGCTTTCTTGCTTGAACTATTTTAAAAGTTCTTTTAATTTTCTTATGCTTCATATTATAAAAAAACTTAAAACAAAGAGAACGTGAGCATAAAAGCTGTAATAATCTAGAGCAAAATATGCACTTCAACAGGTCGATACTCGCGTGAGTCATATTTGACTCATCTGTGCGTCCAAATTTTTTCTCCTAGGACACTTTGTTAATGTGAACAAAAGCGATTGCAATTTACAGATCTTTACCAACATTGTGCAAATTTTTTTGCGCCTTTTTTTTCGTCATGGCTTGTATCTCGGTCATCGAAGCGAGTTTGTCAGAACGCGATGGTATTGAGGAGTATAATATTTATGGCTTTATCTGTAACGAATGGGTTGACATAACAAGAAATTGAAATCTTTAGTTTCAAATTTTCCAAAAATTTGGATGTTAAACGTGTAGAAAATTGAAGCGGCATTCTAGGGAAAATATTTGCACTCTTACGGAAGAAGAGGGAAGGTTCTTCCACAACTCTTTCAAGTTCCGAACTGTCTAGGTGCACTATTTAGCGAAAAATGCGCATGAGCCGAAGGGAATTAGGCATCGTTACCATATTTTTATGTGATAGCAATTTAACAGTTTTTCGGTTATCACTGCTAGTCGAAACGCCCAATTTTGTAATTTGGCTAGCAGAAAGTATAACAAAAAAGTGACTTCGTCGTTAAGTGTTAAATGGGTTTGGTTTTTCGACTTGTATAGAGAGTAATCATAGAGTACAGAGGGCCAGTGTAGCACAGTGGTTAGAGGCGCCCTGCAACACACCTGGAATCGATCGCCGCGCTCCAGGCTTACCAAATCCTCCATCGCTCCAGTGAGTCTGGAGCCAGACTTGTCTGGGAGGATAGCAGCACTGGCTCGATACATCGGTAGACCACCTCGAGTCATCGTAAAGGCCAGATATGCATTAAGTTGCTACTTCTAAACGTTTCTTATGTGGAATGCATGGCGCATCCTTAAGGGGTTGGCCAACGCCGAGAGCTTTATCTTTGTCCTTTTATAGGCAGTGCTCTAAATGTTTATAAACTTACTATTCGCGCAACTGCGTTTTTGAAAAAAAAAGAATCTGGGATGCTCGCATTTACATCAGATGTTGTGCGTTTGAACAATAATCAAAGGGAAAAATCAGAAGTATAGAAATGCCGCCTATTGCTACAATTTCAGGGAGTGAAGATAACCGCGCCTATGTGTATTATAAAGGAGTAAGTCGTCCTGTTCTGATTTATGACGTGGATTTATGCGAGAGTTTTGCAAATTTTACCGATCCTTCGCTTGGCTTTGAGAACGACTCGGAAGTGTTCGTTTCTGCTGTTGCTTGGCGTCCGGTAAGTACAACATTGTTCGAGGCGAAAATTTTCTTTAATAGATTTGTTTGTTTGTGGACACCTTTTCTTGCAAACTGACTGAAACAGACATGTGATTTGGAGGAATGAGGTAAAATTCAGCGTTTTGATACCGTATAACTGCTGTGTAACCATCCGTATTTTTTCTTTCTTTTTTTTTGTGACTATCGAGATAACCAGGATATAGCTTCTGTAGTGACAATTAAGTGAACGGGTTTTAGTTTTGATCAAGGTTTCCAAATATTCCCAAATATTCATTGAATACAACCGTAAGGATGCTGGGATATGAGCAAAACTCGGGACCTCAGGAGGCCTTCGAATCCATGATTACCCTTTCCCAGATACTTTATACCCTGTCATGTAAATGGAAAAGACAGTAAATAGGAACTAAAGGATTGTAATTTCGACTGCAGCTTCAGCTTAGCTGGGTTTAATGTCGATTTGTACTTCCTGGATCATTCCTGTAGACGTATGATTGCTGATAGCAATGTTAGAAAAACTGGCCGAGAGAAAAGCAAAGCAACGGACTGGGTTGATGAGGTAGATAGCATGTGGGCCCTCGGGAAGGCTTATCACGTGTTCAAAGACCGCCTGAGGCTCCAAGTTTTTTTTTAAAATCTCAGCATCTTTGTTGTTGTATTTGGCGTAATAATTTACCATGAGAAAAAGAATTATTAGTAAATAGACGATAAAACATTGTGATTTATTGAACAGATTTTTTCAACATGTGTTCCTTAATCCTTCTCAAGTTTTGGACAAAGTTAAGTGCGTAGATTTCTCATTTCTTATAACATCTCTATTACATATTTAATAGCGTCATTAGTTATGCGTATATTTGTTGATTCTCACTAATCCTTCGCCAACAAATATTCAGAGCTCCAGTCTTGTGCTAGTGGGAAATAGCGTTGGAGATGTTCATGTTGTCGATCTCCGTTAATTAACAAGATGATGTGGTATTATTGAAGATTACAAAAATTTATATCTTACTGCTTCTGTTTCTCTTGCGCCTTCTTAGCCATGTTATGGTTTGCTTACAATTTTACCGTTACTTATGAGAAACGTTTCCCTTGAACATTTCCTCCATTGTCAATTGTAAGTCCCCGGTATCGTTTTATGATGTGCAATTCTTGCGTAGGATTTTGACCTTCGTTTAGGTTTTAATGAATACGTCTGTGATACATCGTAATTTATAGGTTTTAGCTAAATTTTCCGATATTCGTTCATTTTTATCTACAAATAAGCTGAACATTTACAACTTAACTCCAGAAGTCGTTTTCTGGGATTGTACGTAGTAATTGAATAGAATTTGGCAACAGTGTGAAACGTTTGATGGCGGGTTTCTCATAGAAAATCACTGATCAAGACTTGTAACTGTGCTTACAACATTCTTCTAAAGAATCTTAGTACATTCGTTTCATGTCGGTGAGATTTCGTACGTTCTGGTTTTGTATCTTTCGTCCTCTCTGTTTAGTGACGAAGTGTATTTTTTATTGAAGTCTTTTTTATTTTTCTATCTGACATAACTAGTAGCTAGTTATAGTTTCCCGTTAATTTATTTGTAAATATGGCAACACCTCTGTACTTTTCAACGATTAATAAAATATATAGGTGGGATGTCTGGTTACGCACAATATGAAACATGTGGTGACTTTATTGTCACGAAATCTATCCATTCGCAAACTAGGTGATCTTATCCTAACTGGACATATTCATTTCCGATGGCGAAATGAATTGCATAGAACAGTGCCGTTTCCATAATAGAGCTAGTGGAGTCATGCTTCGTTTATTCATCTGCTTACCCTCGTTTGTGCTATGTTGTTCTCATAGGTCCGAAGCCATTGTGATGTATGGCTAATGTTTGGTTTTTAAGAAGACTTTTGTAGTTGTCGTCGTCACTCAAATATAAGGAAATTAGGCAATTGCTAGAAATCCATATCTATTTCTGTTCCCATACACATCACAAATACATGTGTTATTTACAATCTAGTCTCAGTGGTTCAATAAACTTCATACTGGAATTTACAAGCCAGTTCGTTAGATACGGAAGGCCACAAATGCTGAGTACTTTTATTCTGTTTGCAGAAAAAAACTGTCAATAATGCAATTTTGTATTGTGTCCTACATAAAGTGTGCTCCCGGTCCTAAAGTATATGAACCATTCAGTGAAAATTGTGACATTAAGAAAGAAACTAAGAAATTGCGTTTGATAAGTGTCAATTCGAAGAAGGTGGATTGAATTCCCAATAATTTTGTGGTCAGCTGAACCACTGATCTTCATGAAGACTCCATAAAGCACGTATTATCGCCAATCTCAATACGTAAAGGCATCACAGCACTACTTAGGATGAGCTGATTTTGCAAGCGGAGGGAAAAAATAGCCTTTGTGGCAGTAGGCAACCTCACGGAAAACTGCCATCTAGCACCTTACTGGATCGGAATAATTCTCTTTTTTTCCCGAATTACGTAGAAAGTGCTAGTAGGTGGTCGTCGCAGAGGTGAATTTTTGCGACTGGACCATATGTTCTGGTTATTCCTCGTTAGGTCTTTGTCTCTTAAGCGGTATGGTAGTTTTTTATAGAATAATTTATATAGCGTTATGAAGATCAATCGTTGTAGTACATAGCGTAATAATCACTTTCCTTCCGATGGTTTCGAGTGGTCTGCTGACTAGTGATGGTCAACTGTGGAAAAGTTGTGAGAGAAAGTGGTTTTTCTGTCGCTGCTGTCCACATCTGAAATATTGGCAGCTTTTTTTGTTCTATTTCATTTCTCAGTTTTGAATTCCATGCATTTTCTACTACAACGAAAGTTCTGAACTACAGTAGTAATTCCTACCACTTCTAGCGTTGACGATGGTAGTACAGCTTTTACCTCGGTCAAAGTGTCTTCGTTCTCTGACTCGCCATCAACATCAATTGAGAAAGATATTTCCGGCAAAGCAGCTGGAACACACAAACTTTAAATATTAGAGTTGCGAAGTCCTGTTGACAAGAGCAAACCCTCTTCTGCAGATTGCTTCCTCGGTTTTGGAGTACCAGTTGTTGCAATTGTCACCGAGTTTGTTGTCTGCATGGGTGGAATCACATCAATGTTGATCTGAAATGAAATGAATAGCTATGCAAACCAGTTCACATTCCCACACTAGATTTTTGGGTAGCAAAAACGTCTACCTGTTCGTAATAATCTTCATTCTCATCTTTGCCTTTTTCGTCTGTTGAGAAATCTATCTCGGGTAACGACTCCTCGCCATCACTGAACTCCGTGCCGAAATCGCCATCCTCGGGTGTTAGCTTTGAGTTTTTCTCCTTTTCTTGAAACAACCTACATTCAATACATTTAATTTTACCTACAATCTTCAATAGACGATAATTTTAGAAAACGAATCAGGGCAAAGATAACTTTGACTACATAGCTGAGCCGAGTTTCTGGAGTCGAAAATGATGAGTGGATTCGCCGAAACGTCATTTTATGATCGAACGTTTCGAAACTTCGTTCTCATATACGCAGTATTTCTATTGAATTGACAGCTATTACTAATGTAGATTGCACGGACGGTTTCTCGTGATGTTTTCCGTGATTTTTAAAATAGCAGCGGAATTTTTGATGGGCTGGGATTAATCGTGTGTCATCCAGAAGACCAGCAATGTTAATGGCTAAGCAAAAGATTTTGTTCCTATTATTCTCGTTTTATTCTTCGTATTTCGGATCAGGTGAATGTCGGTAGGACATTCCAGAACCACTTTTCTTTTCCGAGAAAATTTTCCTCAAATTGTTGAAATTACATGAATTCTTGTAAACATCTAGAGCACTTGAATTGCTATAGTTATTATTTACTATAGATACTTTCCGTCTAATATGTTTTGATATTTCTTTTTTTCTTGCCCAACCTATGTGATAAAGAGGAGACACGATTTGTGACCTTAAAATGGTCCTTTCTATTCTAGAACTCCGGAAAAGGTAAAAAGAACGACTCCAGCTTTGTAGTAATGATATGAGAGAATATGACTTATCCCGTATATCTTTCTATGACACAGTACCATTTCAAAAGTTGAAAGTTATACTGTATACACTCTATTTCCATCTATGGGCTTTCCTAATCCTTCCCTAAAGTAATTTCCTTTCACAGACGCCTTTCAGCCAAATTGAGATGGACAGACAGGAGCATAGTAGCGTAAAAGCATTCGACGTTAATCGATACCTTAGAGATGCTCAACGCATTACACGCCTCGATTAAGCGGTGTAGAGCTGATTGGTATCCGGCCATAGAATGATTTGTGGGATCCTAACCACTTCTTATCAAGTCAGTGCTGCGTTTGCTCTTATCGTCGTTTACACACAACAGCAACAACGGCATGTATGAGTTATCTATCAAGAGAGCTGGAGCAACAACATTCGTCAAGAATGTGTTCAGAAACTTCAGCATTTCTGCATGCGACAAAAGACTAGTTATTTAGGTGGTTGTAGGTATTTTTCGCTCACCTTTAGCCGAATGCTTTTTAGCTTGTCCAAGTGCGCTTCCCAGCAATTCTCCCATATTAGTACCTTCTATGAATTGTGAGATGAGCTCGGGATTCGACAAAAGCTTACCGATTGTCTCCCATCCGTTTGGATCATGGAGTAAGCTTAATGCAGTCTGAAATAATGCTCTGAAAAATCACGGTTGCTGCTATTAAGAGCTTACCATATCTCTCACGTCAGCAAAAGGGTCACTGATTTTTCTTTTCTGATAAAGGGTAGTTGTAAGTTATTCTTCAGGAGCTATTATTTACTTACCACCTGGTTATTGCCAAAAAATTTCTTGAACACAAACAATCCAATGAAAGAAGGAATTTTGATTTTTTACAATAAATGCAATCCTTCCTCTCAATTAACGGAAAACTCGTGTATCCGTTTATCCGTTTTCAGTTTTCACTGCTTGTAAAGGGACGGGGGTGGGTGGGCAGTCAAGACTGGAAGAATATGTATGTATAAAGAAAATATTTTACCTGAAAGTTGCTAAAGAGTTCTGAGCGCCGGAACTTGTCAATCGCCTTGTAAATATCGCCACAACTCAACCTGTTACACAAACCGAGGAACTGGAATTTTTTTCACATGAGTTGAGCAGATGGTGAACAAAAGAGTTCTGAAGAGAGAGGGAGAGAAAGAAAGAAAGAGAAGGAGAGAGAGAGAGGAACGTAGGAAAGAAGAGACAGAAGATATAGATTTACTTTTTTTTCACTTCATTATCTCGACATTTTTTTCGAATATTGATTCTACACTTTAGGCGACTGTACCTCAGGCAATTCTGGGAGTGGATCCTTGAAATTCCCATTGTTAGGACCCATTAGAAGAGCATCGAAGATTTTCTTGAAGTCAATTGAATTGCTCTTTATTTTCGTCGAGTAATCGTTATTAGAAAACTGTGCGGATTTTCGTTGTTGATCAAGCATTCGGAAAATCCCCGTTAATAATCCACGTTCGCCGAAGAGTGCTGAGGACCATTCTTCATTGATTGTCATTGTGTTAGTGTGTGGAATTCCATCTGAAAAGAAACAAGAGCTGTTAAGTTATTTCGACAAGAATGCCTTTCTTTCTCAAATATCTGAAATTCAACTGCAGAAATCCTTATAAACTTTTGTTTTTTTTAATCGCCGTTTATGGAATGAAGCACGCCAAGTTGTGTTGACACATAAGGCCGTCGGTCAAATTTGCGTGGCTGCCGCGTTAAATGACGCCTAATTTCATGTCGATTACGAATTACTGGTTCTTAGACAATAGGTGATAATTTTCCAATAACTAGAGGACTTAGGAGATTGAGAACACCACAGAATTATAGAAGAGGCCCTTCTGAATCGCTGCAAAGGTGTGCGTTATGTGTGTTCTACTATCAACCAGATATTATTTTTGCTGCACGATTAAATCATGTTACTTTCGGCATTCGGAAGTGTTTTTCAACTTATTTTCACCTTCTTCAGTATTTTTCACCTTCTTACTTTCATGTGATAGCCATGATTCCTCATAGCGATTGGAAGGAAGTAACATGCACTTGCCAGTGAAGGTCCCGAACAATTGGCTTGTACGAATACTGGTTTAAGTGGTTTATCTATTACTAATTCTACAGCAAAGCTTTTCACGAGGCCCACACCTGACATAAAGTAAAGTGCGGTAAACAAGCTTCGTGCAGCAAAATAAAAAGCTGAAAAAAGAGATGCATTGATTGCAATACAATTTTTCCCTTTTCCCCCCAACGCGTGCATAACATACAGTGCATCTCGGACATTACGTGTTAACTGACTGCGGCAGCAGTAAACATTCTTTGTTATGAACGCGCAATCGTTTGATATTGTATTATTCAGCAATGTTTCCAGAAACAACGGAGCGGGAAACAATGGCTTTTGTTTCGAACGGGTTTTTTTACTAGAGGTAAAAGGCAATGTACACAGATGATTCACAAAACTAAGACGAACGAAGGGCGCGTGTGGCGCAGTGGTTGGAGGCTCCACTGCGACACGCACGTGGAATCGATCCCGGCGCCCATAGCCCACCAAGCCTTCCATCCCTTCGGGGTTGGCAAATTGGTACCAGATCTAGAAGGATTGCAGCACTGACTGGATACATCTGTTGGCTACTGCGATTCATTGTAAAGGCCAGATATGCATTCAATCACCTCCAACGATACTCAATGAAGTCGATTGCATGGCGCATCCCTCAGAGATTGATTAACGCCGAGAGCTTTATCCTTTATCCCTTAAGACGAAGTTGGACATGCTAAGAGTTTGACATATCACTCACTCATTATTATTATTATTAGTTTGACTCATTAAGGACAGTTTAATGTTTCTCGATATTTCATACATAGAAAATGAACAAACCTGTTGGTAGTCTCATATCGCTTTCAGGCTTCATTCGGATAACTGACGGGCTTTTGACTCCTACTCTTGAGCTCGAAATGGAGGAGGTTAGGGTGCTAGTCTAAAACAAGATATCGAAGCGATTTATCTAGGTAAACCTGAAACCAGTTTGAACTCAGTACTTCTCCAGACTAATTCTTATTCTTTCATCCTGAATTCGAGAAACAAGTAGTCAAATGGTGGCGGTTGATGGAAACTTTGTCAACGATTTGCATAAGGGAATTTTGAAATGCGTTATGCGACTACCAACGAAACCATCAAATGTATGCTGATAAAAATATTCGCGGTAGGAGCAGATGCACAGATCTACACTGAGATACATTTGGATGCTAGTGGTGAAATGGCGCAATGGTTTTTTATACTGTGGGGAACAGGCTTTAAAACATCCATAGTGACTCATTTGTGTAGCAGAACGCATGCGGAAGCTAAACACTATTAGTTACCTTTTCAGATTCAAAACCCAATATTGGTGCTCTTACTTCGTTCTACCTTCTTATGAGAATATCAAAACCTATATTTTCTTTTACAAAATTTACATAAGTCTTACTTTCAGGAGTGAAATTTTTATTCCTTCTTGAAATCTGTTCCAGCGGTATTAGTAAAACTGTACAACGGTTTGACTGCATTCGAACCAATAGAAAGGACAACAAAACGAAAAGAAGAATCGTTAGTAAAAAATCCGAACAACCTGGAATGATGGTGTGACCTTGTCGTTCGGAGTTTCAGCTCTTAACAAAGTATTTGAGAGTATAGTAGCTGATATAAGCCAGTTCAATGTTATCATGAGATTCTGCAAGTGAAAAGAAGTAGTGGAAATAGAGAAAAAAGAAAATCGTCTCAGTTTCTATTCAGTGATAGATAGAAATCAACATGTAGAAAGACCTTGACTGTATACTGTACAAAGTCTACTCGATGAGAAAACGTGTAAATATGTAGTCGAATGCTGTCCAATAACTCTTTAAAGTCTTCTATCCATGTTATTTTACAGGTTTTCTAATCTTAACCACTTTCCAGTAGAGAACTAGCCGAGCAAATCTCACTTTTGTTTTCGATGTGTTTTTCATATCCGTGAAATGTTCAACAACTTAAAGAACTCATGATAAAGTTGTAAAAAATATTTGTGGGAAAAAAGTACAAGTGAGAAGGTACGAAGATAGTCGTCTAGGGGAGGAAGGTTGAGAAAAGAAAAAAAGTGATCATTTAGAGGAATGAGAGTGCTTGATGCAAGTCGCCTGAAAGATGGTGAGGTGAGCGACCTTTAGGGTGACTCAGTGGCATGGGTTTTGCCTAAGGCTGAAGCTGTGTATGATGCCTGTTCAGCGAGCCAAGGACATCTGACGATCTCTCTTGTTCAACGAAACCCGTTCTCATGACAGGAGCCTATCGTTTACATAATGGTGATGCTTCGATGTTGTTCATTTCGTATCTGCGTATATGTGAAAGCTAATGGAGTAGATGAGTATGGATTCGTAAATGTGTTTAATTGTTTGCTTTCTCTAACATTTATTTATTTAGTGGTTGTTTTTTTCGCGTATTCAGTAGTACTTTATGCTTATAGACTGGAAACCTCTAACTTTACAGTACGTTATGATCAAGATAGCGAGAAATTCTCCAACACCAGCGATTACCACCCACCAAGACCGTAGTGCTGTTAGCACACCACATGATTGCATAGTTTCGCCCATGATTGAAGAGACCGGCCGTTTGACCGAATGAAAGGCAACTTCGAAAGAGAGCGATTGAAAGAAGAATTTTAGCCTATGCAGAAATTTGGAATAAATCTTATCCAAGCTATTCGATAGAATCGATTGACCTTGTTAATTCTTGTGATCTTATGACATCATGTCCAGCTATATCATTACACAAAGGATGTTCAGTTGTAAAAATAAGAGCATTGGCATTAACAGCTTCTCCAGTACATGTATCTGATTATTCCAAATTATTCTTCTGCTATAAGTATCTTGAGGCACACATTCAGCACAGGAACTATAAAGCTGGAAGTGTTAGGGTTTGGGTTTGATGAGAAAAATGCCAGTAGCTTTGACGCGATTCGTCACGGATTGCTTCAAATGGTATTCCTCAAGTAGAATTGGTCCATCTCCTTTCAAAAAAAAGGCATACTTTTCTGAGTATTGCAGTAGTTGATAGAATCTTCCAACTCTCTACTAGACGATTGGTTGATATTCTTAGCAGCTAAAAGCTGTTTAAGAAATTTTGCCAAACGAAGTAAGGAACAACCAAATTGACATTTAATTAGTCTCTCTACCCAATTATTAGGCCATTAGAATATTGGTGGTAGAGTCTATGCTAGTTCTTCGACAACTGCTGATAATTTTTCTATAGCCAAGATGCTCGAAGAATTGAGAACTTGACAGGTTTCCCTAGCAAACTTTGCCCTTTATTGTTCTCCAAAAATTTGGTTTCGCTTTTAGAGCTGTTTAGAACTAAGAATCAAAAAAATCGGGCAACGATTTAAATTACTAAAGTTCATAGTGTAAGCCTCGTACTTTCAAACACCAAGACGCCTTCGGAAACGTGATCCCGTTCTGGTAGGCGAAATCCCGTTTGTTCAATTGCTTCCATATTCGAAATACGAAATTCAGCGAGAAAGCGCGCCAGAAACAGGATCTCTCGGCTCCATAATACTAGTGTCATCATGATAGAATAAGATATCTGTGCTTTTTTTTGGCAAAGACCAATGGATTTAGCGGTTTTTTATTTCAATAGATAAAGTTATGTTATGAGCAGTATGTTGGGTTTCCCATCACAGTGGTAGAAATCAATTTACGTTGGACTCTGAGAGAGTGAGGGGTGGACTGCGATTATTTTGCGAAGCTCTTTATTTACGAGGACGGTCGTAAGGAAGAGAAAGGGAGGATTATTGTCTTCTTCATTACTTGTGAACTTTTTTTTTATTCATCGGAAGATATTTTAACTTGGGTGGCGTACAAAGTCTTTCACGTTATTTCTTTTTTTTCGATCAGGACATCACTGGAAAGCTGGGAACAATATTGATTATGGTGATGAACAATAGCACTGTGTGGGAAACATGAAAATAGTTTACACTGATGGAGTTCATTGATCAGAGAGGCTTTGAAGTCAACAACTTCATCACAACTCTTTTTTTTTCGTGGAAGTACACGCTTGATGACGACTCTCATTAAGGACTAAGAATGGAACTAATGATATTGAACACACTTTTCGAAGATAATCGTGGTTTTTTGACCAGCATTTACACTTCTCCTTTCTGACATATCATTTTCGAAGTAGAATAATTAAGTATAGAAGAAAGTTTTCAAGCGGAAACATGAAATAGTGGAATTTGCGGTTTCACCAACAAGAAGCTACTCTATATTTTCAGCATAGAACAATGGACTGAGAGAACCAGTAAGTCGTGTTCAGCTTCCTAAGATTGTGCCGAGTTGCATGAAAGGGCTTGCTGTGGCGTGACTCTTTCTAACAGCAATTCGTAAGAAATCGAATTCGTAGCACTGCTTGCTTAATTTCCCTTGTAATTGGTAAAACAGCTGGAACGTCGTCCTCTATATGATGGGTTTACGTCCGTCGAATGACGTAGATGATGCTGTCTTAGGTGTATTTTCCCGAATTCATTACGGTATTTCATTATTCCGTCGGTTTGATTAGGAATAATCGTGTTTCACCAGATAGTTCGATTTGCTTCAGTTTGGTGGCGTTTTGCTGGTGTTTCAGTTCTGCCAGCCACTTTTTTACGACGTGGCTATGTGTCGTATATACAATGTCGTCATCGCGGTACAATATGATGAACTCCACTCTCGTCGCATTTCGCAACGTTTTTTATGAAATGCACCATTTCCCGGGGCAAGAGAAGAGCTAGGCGGGGCACATGGTGGCCTAAGTTCAATTTCCCGCCTTTTTTCTGACAGTACAATTTGATTTTTTTCGCCGACAGAGCGCAACAAGCAGAAGAATAAGTAGGTTTCGACTTCCGTTTGATAGTAGGTAGTGAAGCAGAAATAAAATTAACAACATAACATGAATTGGAAAAGCAAAAGTTTTTTTTGCTTTAAAGGGTTGTATTTTGTAAACATAGTTGATTAAAACTTTATCGCAAAAAGTAGACCACTGTCATAAATCTTTTTGAATCAATCGAAAAAGTGGTGCTTTCGAAGTGCTGGGAATCGAAGTGTGCAGCGGTAAGTTCATGCTCGAATGACTTCACAGTCACACTCATGAAGTCAAGTGAGGAAGCAATGTAGTGTGCTTATTCCACCTGTCATGTCATCTTATTCAAGCTAACTCATAGTTGCAAAAGCCACTCAGTTGTTATAGAGTCGTCTCGACCACAAACAACACCACGAGGAAATCAACTTTAAATGACGACGTTCTGTTTCTTCTGAGACTGAGAATGTCTTAGATGTTGGTGTTGTAAAAAAAATAAGTTACACAAATTCGCAAGTTCCTTTGTGACACGATGCTTTTCAAAGAAAAAAAAGTTGAAAAGCGACGTGATGTCATTAGAAAGTTTAATAACGTCGTATTGCCTGGACTGTTATGGAACGGTATAGTCTCTACCAATATTTACGATGACTTTACGGTGCTCCCACCGAAGACACACGGTTTTTATAAGTTTATGATAGCGCTATCATTTTCTAACAACTATAAAACCACGAATACATTTGATGTATAGTTGCTTCATATCACCACTTACAACGATACGCTTGTGAAAAATATTCTTGGAAAATATTTCCTGGGCGATTCTACTATCGACTGACAGGTGGAGAAGCTTTGTTGTCTTCCATAGATTGCTCTTCATATTGCACTTCACTGGGTCCATATTCACACTTATCCTTCACTGCTTCTTATTTAGTGAAATGTCTCAAATGCACTAAACCGTCGTCTCTAGACCCTGGATCGTGTAGAGTTTCGTGACAGCAAACTGGTTCTCGATTTATATTCATAAATTTCCCCCTCTTAGACTATTCGTTGTCTGCCGTTCAATGTGTAAAGAGCTCTGACGAGTTTCATAATAACTTTAAGGCACACAGCAAAAAGGAAAAAGCTTAGCAGCTATGTGTTAACAAATACCAGTTATTGGACATGAACATTGCTTTAGCTGAGGATCCATTTAGGTAGTACACTGCAGTGAGGTACCACATGTTCACCCAGAATCGCTGGTTATACTATTTCTTAAGTGTTTGCTTACATCAGCCAAGTTGAACTGGTCATCAGCTGTCATCGCCAACATAAATTCAGATCTCAGAGAGATTCGTTAAAACGGCAAGGTCTTTCCTTTATTAGTAGGCACTGCACTCAGACAATAGTTCGCGTGAATTGTGGAATACCTTCAAACAACCTAGCCCACAAGAACAACTGGTTTTCCTAGTGTGCATTATATCATTTCAGTCCGGTGTTCTTCTGTAAAACCAGCTATATGACGGAAAGTGGCAATTTTAGTTTCCTCTACAGTTATCTGAACTAAGATTTGTAGTGATATTCTCAGAAAAAATGATTATAAAATATTACTGGAACAAGAAAGTCAAATTGTGGGATGACGAAGATATCCGTGCTATTATCAAGTGAGTAATAGCCTCATCATAATGGAAGTAAGCAATGTTCTGTTCTACAATAAGTACAATAGTGAAAAAAACCTCGGAAAAAGTGTGATTTCAAGCTGTTTTTCTTGGAATACCCCCTCACACTGACGCAACCATGTTCAGAAAAAAAGAAGAAGAAAAAAAAAGAAGTGATTTGTAAGTACTCTGGGACATATGTAGAACATGAAATGTCGAAATGTTTATTGTTTTGCGACAGAAATCTGCTATTAATCACAAAATCAGAGGCTTTTTATGGGAAGGCAGGCTTGGTAACTGAAGCGTAACGATGTGCTCGTGATCTGTGCAGTTCATCCACGGAAGAAACAGTACCATAGAGCATGGATAATGGCTGGTAAGTAGAAGAAAAAGCAAAGAATAATGTTCACGGCAACGTGAATATTGCAGTCCGAACCATGGATAAAGATGGCCAACGGCTGAAAATCAACAATTGAATAGACATGTAAGTACTAATCCAAAAAGCTTCACACTGATCGTTTAAAAAGCATAGAAAAAAAGAATACTCACGGGCAGGAAAATTGCAAGAATCAATTCAATAATTTGCTGCATTTCGATGGCCATTTTTGCTGACGTGAGAGCTACTGCAAGAGCCCATTGTAGAGATATAGGAAAAGTCTTCGCTACGAAGTCATTGTTGAGAAAACAGAACTCCTCCGGAATGTTCGATGAAGGAAAGAAAGAATTTATTTGCAAAACGGCTATTTATCAAGGAATAAGGATATTATGAACGAAAACACAAACGAAGTCTTGGAAACGTACATCCACGCCAAGTCCTATAGCTATGCTTATTCATCTACATAACCGAGCAAAAAAAAATGTAAAGAGAAACTATGTTCTTTTCTCTGTACATTCAAGCAATGAGGAAATAAGAAAAGCCCTTAATAATGAGGTGTTATTTTATTCTTTATTCACGAACAAGCTGACGTTTTGGTGGATTTCGCCTTCCTCAGAGCTGCTTTCTATGAGTCTTCCACTGAGTATGTCGCGTGGAGACCAACCGCACAGAATTCACATGGAAGCGTAGTGTGCCACATTCGTGAATGAAGAATAAAATAACACCTCGCGTTTGCTTAACAAGAATACGAAGAATTACTTGATCAATGCCGAGGTTAATAGAAAGTCGGACGTGGGCCTCAATAATGAATTGCATTGACATGGATAGCCAATATTTTGGTTGTTTGATAAGTTTTCTGTTGCTTAAGAAAACCTTTATAGATCATTGAGCGAATGAAAGAAAGAATTAATATGTAAATCGGCTATGGAAAACACAAGCGAATTCTCCGAAATGTGCATTGAAGCGAAATCTCCCATAACTGTGCTCATTAATCTACACAATGAAGCAATGAACAAATGAGAACAGGCCCTACGACACAGATTTTCATTGAAACTGTACATAGATGATCAACGCTTTCTTTATTGACAAGCCAGCACGAGGTTGCTACAATTCTTTATTATGGTCCTAAAGAAGATTTGTGATATCTTCATGTAAACTTATCAATACAGCAAGACATAGGAGGACAACTTAAAATCTTAGTCAGTTGCGAAACAGTGCTACTTGCAAATTTAAAAGACGCTATGGTGAAGCTGTCAAACGAACCAGTTTCTCAGAAGAAATGTTGCAGCTTGGTTGTTAGGGCAGCGAAGGAGCACAGTTGCATTCGTATAAAGCAATTTAGAGTTCCCTGAGGCAGCACGATAACGAAGAGCGACACGGAAATCGAATGTTATTTGAATAACTAGCGTTCTTAAATTAGTAACCACTAATTAATTCGAGACAACTTATCAATAAGTGGATCGAGACAGCCAATATACTGCGAATACAAGTGCACAATGGAAATTTGTTCACTTACTCATTGTTGTAGAGCCCTGATTTCATTCTACTGTTTACACCTCCATGCGAGCTGAGGAGAGTCCTGGGCATTATACCCAAGCATTTTCTTGTAATTCCACTTCATTCCGAACTTTCGTCTTTCCTATTTGGGAGCTCTGACTTTTGCAACATTATCGATGACTTAAGCAGTTGACCAATTTGTCGTACGATAAAATTGTAGTGATTACGGTTATAGAACAAATCTAATGATTTATGAGACCACGAAATTGTGCCCGCCGATAAAAATTCACCTCTATAAACTCTGAAGAGAGTAATCTACCACTGTACACACATTGATTCTGTGCATATTTGTGGCAGTTTCTTGTTGGAAACAAATGTGCTATGGCCCAGGCCATTATTTATTCATTGCATTTTAACGCATACATAAGTCATAAATAGATGACGCTAACACATATCGCTGAAGACGAAAACAGAAATTCATACTGCATTAATGCTCTTAGTCCAACATAGTTAACCAGCAGCTAGCTAATGTGAAAATCGTCAAAGATTAAACACTACGACAGATATGAATGAAAGCGAAGTAAGAGATTTGCATTGGTGGCGCATTCATTCGTATTCCAGTTTTCAATTCGCTGAGGCAATGAATATGGATTTGTCATTCACAATGCCTTGCAGAGGCCGGTCGATGCACATATCAGTGCGTCAAACTTCGCAGGACCGATAAGGGAAATATAGTTCGCCTAGTACAGGGTATTGCACAATCATAGAGCGAATCCGGGAAAGTCTTCTAGCTCTAAAGAACACCATATTGCGATGAATTAACCAAGGAGAATCAAAAGTTTTATTAGTAGGTAAGGTAATTTAACTATGAGAGGCATAAATAAGTGTGAAGATGAAGATTTTTGCATCAAGACAAGATGTTATACATTATCAGTGTTACGCAGTTTACTGCTTGTGGATGAGTTTAACGTCTTTAGTAAAGGATGCTCGAAAAGAACAACGGATAGGCGAACTAATCTGGATTCTCCGGAAACAGTCAGTATACCCGGCATTCAGCTGTTCACTCACATAAAGCGCGTGCCTCACAAGTACGACAAACGACACTTGGAAATGTGACTAGTAGGGAAGTAGATGAATAGCGTAAAATTGCATCGAGATGTAACTGCATAACGTACAAAGGTCAATCATGATTGCTTAGATCTGATAACCTACGAGAACTCACGGCTACGAAAAGCAGCAGTAAATTTGAAATCAGCTGCAGTCTGAGCGAGAGACGTGCCGTTGTTACACTGCACGCGCAGTGAAGAGAATCGCGATTCCAGTCGCCGGTATCGATCATCACGTTACGAGAGCTGCTAAGGCCTTGATTGCCAATGAACGGGTCGAGCATCGCATTACTAGTAATGTGGGGAACAGCTATGCCATATGTTTTTTGCCATTTATTCCGGAGAGAAGCACCACAGAAGTCCGGCTCTTACTGAACTGCACAACAACAATGAAGCGAAAGCAGGTTTGCAAATGTAGATTCCAGTTCTGTTTAAGGTAGTTGATGGGAGTTTGGGGAAAGCGCACGATACAGGTAAATGACTACAGCACACGATCCCAGTCCGTCTAGCGCCTTTGTTACACAAAACGCGTCGTTGGTCTCCGTTGATGACAACAAGAGCAACAATAACAATAGACGGAGTATCAACAAATATGCTGATCACAAACATTAGCAGGCCAACAGAGAAATGATAGTGACAAAAGTGCATGAAGTAGGCGTCAATTTCCAAACTGGTACTCCTCAAGCTGTGAAAGCCTTAACTCAATTAACGACGCCAATTAATGGCAAGGAAGAGCACAGTAACAGTTCTCCAAATATCGTCTAAAAGTGCGAAAACGAGGAAAAGTCATCTTGCAGCATACTATTATGTAGTAGTGTTAGCTTAAGCGAGAATAAAGATTAGTACAATAAACACCTGGTAATGAGTGGCCTATTCGTTAAGACTAGGCCTAATTAGCGTCAGTAATTTGATGCGAGAAGAAAACCTGACGTTAGTTCTCTGAGAATGGTAATAATGATTTGCTACCAACTGTCTTTGTTGTCTTTCGAATTCGACGAAATCTGATAGTAAGGCTGCACAGATGCTGTCATTTTTGCGTTAGGTTTTTCGTACGGCTCATCAAACACGTTGACGATTTCACGACATGCGGCCGGTTGGAGGTACGGTCGGTCGGTCGTCGGTCCGAGGTCGGCGACATGCACGCGACGTCGGCTTCGATGTGTTGTCACGGAGTACAAAGGCGAATACCTGTTGTGACTGCAGAAACCAGTGCACTTGTTAGATGCCGATGGCGAAAAAGAACACACAAAACGTAAGAGGGGAAAGCATAACATACAGAAGAAAACTGTCAACTATTGAGTGAAACGTAAACATGACCTGACGTTCAAAATAAGAAGTTGATGTTTACTATTATGTTGTTCTGAAAATTATGTCGGATGTCAGCCTGTATTCCTCAAAGTGTCACATCTATTTTTGGAATAGACCTCAGTTTTTTCTTTTTCTTCTGGAAAATTCTTCCTTAAAAAGCACACATTTACTTCGATATCTGATGGTACATCACTTAAAAAAAATATTGCTCGAATATATACCAAAGAAATAAAACAAAAAAAGGATAAAGCTCTCGGCGTTGGTCAATCCCTGTCAATCCCTGTCAATCCCTGAGGGGATGCGCCATGCATTCGACTTCATTAAGCATCGTTTGGTGGTGATTGAATGCATATCTGGCCTTTACAATGAATCGCAGTGGCCAACAGATGTATCCAGTCAGTGCTGCAGTCCTTCTAGATCTGGTACCAATTTGCCAACCCCGGATGGATGGAAGGCTTAGTGGGCCATAGGCGCGGAGGATCGATTCCACGTGTGTTGCAGGGCGCCTGCGACCACCGCGCCACACGCGCCCATACCGAAGAAATAACCATTAAAAATCCTGAAGTAATTTCCGAACAGCCTAGTACTCTGGTTGATTGAAAAAAAGTGGGAACGGTGCTTCTTATGTTGCCTTCTCCTGCCAAAATCAACAAATAACCCATAAAAAGTCAAATTGTTGATGCATGAAAACATGCACACATGATGTCCTTCATAATGTCGTATACTCTCTCTCTTGTAGTAAATTAAAAACTCTGTTGCGTTAGCATTTTGCTTAATGATGAGCTTGAAAGAGACTACTAGAAAGCTTTATTTTGGCTAACGCTTCGCCAGCGACCCTCTCCAGAGCGTTTCCATCTTTCAAGTCAGCAGTTAGCCCAGTTTACAGCAGTAAATTCCTTTATAATGCGGGAAGCCACTGTCGTCGCACAGAGTGGAATCGAAAGAAATAAAGCACGGACAGTTCCCTGCACCGACTATCCATTAATCTCACTGATGAACAACACGTATGTGTATTTTTGATTAGCAAACTGTCAGCTGTTGTCACGCCCATTGTTGTGTGACTCAAGCAGACGCCAGTAGATCTTCCATTCCACTTTGTTGCTTGCAAAAGTAGCCCAGTGGGTTATGCTCACACTAGGGACCCGTTGGTCATCTCATCTTTTTCTAAAGTTTACGTGAAACACTCTGACTATCAGCTTAATAATATTCCCTGCTGTGCGTGCGACATCCCGAGGAATCCGGTCGCTAGCGACCGTTGTCCACCGCTTGCCGTCCAGACGGATTACGTTCCCAACCTACCTGAGTATCAAAAATTTCGAATGAATATCAGCGTCTCTGATTTCTAACCGTAGGTCGGAAGTTCAGATCCCGTCTCTCACTTGCTCGATACGAGACACTGAAAGCACCGACTGCGCTTTCAATGATTTCGAGTGATCTTCCAACTTGCATATGTAGGGATCAGGTTTTTGAAGCCTGATTTGAGACAGGAGGAAGAGGTGTGAGCGGAATTGGGTATTATTTGTTTTCTTCACCACATTTCCCATTCTCTTGAACGCTCCCCAAGCCTCTCGCTTCCTTGCGTTCAATTCTGGTGCTCAGTCGTTCACCATGTTCAATTCACGGCCTAGATAGAAGTAACTGGAGTATTCGGAGATATTCATTCCGTTGAGTATGAATGGGACATAGGTAGCCAATCCCTTCCTCATACAGATCGTTTTTGTGACACTTAGCCGAAGACCAATCTTTCCAAACGCTTTATCAAAACGGGCAAACATTGGTTCACCTTGGCTAATGTTTGGTGTTATAAGAGCGATGCCATCAGCAAAGCGAAAATGTTATAATTACCAAGCATCGATTTTCACTCCCACATTGTCCTATTCCTGGAAAGTTAGCATGATGTTCTTAAGGATGGCAGTAAATAATTTTGAAGAGATGGTGTCGCGTTGCCTAATCCCTCTTTTTGACTTCGATGTTAATATCGTTTTAGAATGGTGATATTTATCCTTGAAACTTTTATTTAGCTCACGAAGAACAAGTATATACTGAAAAGGGGTCGCTCTGGCTGTCACGTATTCCATTAGTGCTTCTATCTTAACTGAGTAAAAGTCTTCCTTAAATATCTTTAGGTGATACGTAGCTATCTCTTGTACTCTCGTGATACTTCAATAAGTCTTACTATCGTTTGGATGTGGTCCGCTGTCCTGAATTATTTTCGAAACCCCCGCTTGATCACCCGGCTTTCGTTCGTCCAGTGTTCTGTGGATCCTGCTTAAGATGATTCGAGTGAAATGTTTGTAGATGACAAATAGCAAGCAGACTGCGCGATAGTTGTCGATATAATGGCGCTCACACTTCTTGAAAAAATAACAGTTTTGCTAGTCTTCCACTATTTAAGAATTTTGTATTCTGATAAGTAATTTGTGAAGAACTAGTCTGGAGTGCTTATGAAGACTCGCGGAAGCTTATTTAAGTGTTCAGATCTTATCCTGTCCAAACCTGCTATTGTTCGATTTTTTTTACCCACGAAACAGCATGTTTGATTCCGTAAGGGAGAAATACCATTCCCCTTATTCCTTGTGAGGGCAGGAACACGTGGCTATTGTAGAGATGTGGGTGGTTATTGCGAATGATTTATTCCATTGCCTTTCTGTAAGCTGTAACCATTCCATCTGGGAGTCCGAGAGGAACCATCTTGGTTTTCCAACTGGCGAAGCTTCGGTAGGCTTTGCGAATGCTTTTTCCAGCCTCTGAATCTTCGACCATAACTATCGCTCTTCTCTCGTTAAAATCTGATTTTATCGTATGTATGCCTGCATTGTTTTGCAATAGGACATGAGCTGACGGTTGCCTGTAAATCGTGGGTTTCCACAATGGCATATCAGCTCGAGTGTTTCTGGAGGCAGATGTATCTTGCTGAGTTTCAAACTGTCAACCTTCATAGCGCTGCTGTGAAGATGTTGAATGAGCAGATCGCATTCTTTGTCGATGTTATCAAGAACAGCATCTTCCAAGCAGCAGGCCGATTCACTGAATAAATCCCAGTTTATCGTGTTTTTGGGATATCCTTTTTTTGAACGTGACGGTTTCTTCTGCTTTCGGCGAGAAACTAAATCTTGCTTGAAGGAGGCGATGGTCCGATCCCGTCTAGAATTTCAGGCAATAGCGGAATCGATTAGCAAAACCTTCCATTTACTTTGATATGGTATAATTCGATATGGTACTCACCTTTAGGAGACTCCTACGGGTCATCTGGGATTGCGAGTCACCATGGTCGGCCCTGGTCTCTGTCGTCGTTATAAACTCAAACAACCATTCGCCCAGCTCGTTCCATTTTAATTCGTGGGTCCCAATGTGACGTTCTTCTGAATCCAATCTTAGCGTCAAAATCTTTAATGATAACGTTGAAGAATGTATGGTATTCTCTGTAGAACTTCTCCAAGTCCATATAAAATGCTTCAACTTCTTCTTCGTCATCGCTTCATGTTGGTGCCTAAACGACGAAGATTGTCAAAGCCGGTGTTGCTCCACATCTTTTCAGTCGTAAGCGTGCGACTTGGGTTGCTACTTATTCGAATTAATCGATGATCATAACCAAAACTCGTGTTTTCGAGAACGCCGATGCCGCCGACTCCTTTACTGTCGCATGTTCCGAGGAACAGTTCTTCTCCTATGTTGTAAACAGCGTTGAATGGGTGGCGACTGCTCGTCTCAGGCAGTCCGGTTACGTCGTACCTTACTCTTCGAGGGTTAAGATGCAACTGTGCATGCATTGCAGGTACAGATCCAACGTTACCTTAGTCCTTTGCGATTATTATAGCTTGGAATGGCCCTGAGATATTTAGCAGCCTCTCCGCACTTGCTCTACCCAAACCCGCCGAATCTGAGGATCTTTCGGGGTCAGCGGAAATATGCCCGTTTATTCTACTCTGTTTAGCGTTTGATACCCACGTATAGCTTGCTAAGCTCTGAACAAAGGGCTGGGTGTACTTATGGGTGGCTTGCCAGTCTCTTCCAGAGTGAACATGGACCTTATTTGTAGGAGGCGACTCCTAACCGCCTCCCATTTGTTTCCCCTGTCATTTGATCGCAGGCTTTTTGTCTGAACTGACTCGTAGAATATAGTACAAGTTAATGCGAAGACATCCACTGACGCATGCTTGAGTAGGCTTCCGTAAATACAGAAGGTATGTGTCAAATCGGCGATGCAGAAAGAGAAAGTCCAAAGTCCCTGTATCCGTCTGCCTCTCAGGGAACCAAAAATCGCATTTGGTTCTCGTCTAACCAACCCCCTATCCGTGTCCTGAAGACGCGCCGCTTTGCCTCGCAACTAACGGGCATGTGATCTCTTTTTTGAGAGCGATCAGTGATAAACAGACTAAAAGTATTTGATGCAATATTTATTCAACAATGATTAATGTTTCGAGCCATTTGGTCTTCTTTAAGGATGAGTAGAGGTCATATTGATGTGCGATCTAATCGACGAGATGCAATCGTAACTCTACATAAAGAGACTCAAGGTGTTAATTTCATTCGCATAAGAAACATTTTCTTTAAGAACTCCCCCGCTTTTTGTTTTATTCCAAGTGCTGAGGGTGTGTGTGGCGCAGTGGTCGGAAGCACCCTGCAACAATCGATCCCTGCTCCTATGGCCCACCAAGCCTTGCATCCCTCTGGGGTCGGCAAATTGATACCATACTTGTCTGAAAAGATAGCAGTACTGGCTCGATACATTGACAGGCCACCGCGAGTCATTGTAAAGGCCAAGATATGCGTTCAACCACCTTCAAACGATGCTTAATGAAGTCGAATGCATGGCCCATCCTTCAGAGATTGATCAACGCCAGGAGCTTTATCCTTTACCGCTTATCCAATTCCTGAGGAAGACCAGCCGGACTGAGTTTACACAAACGAGGAATGTACGTGGCTAAGGTCGGGAAATCAGCCTGAGGTATGACACGAGGGGACGTGACTGAAAGCAGCGCACTCCCCAACTCTGTTCATTTTTGGATTTTTTGGCATTTATGCAATTGCTCGAAGAATTTCATGCGTTGATGTCCCTTGATTCTTCTTCCGGGAAGTGACTTTTATTGCAAAACTTTCTCGTTTATGATTCTGTGTCCTATATGTGTCTAGTAGAGTGCCCGGTCCGACACTAAGTTTCCCATCCAGATCCTCTTTTGCGCGAACGCACAGTGGTCTAATCGTTTCGCCAAAGTATTCGCCTCGCACACTTTACATGATAGAAGGTACATCGTATCGGAACTCATGAGATCATGGTCTCTGCCGTTAGGGTAAGGCCTGCACTCTCGTGTTATACGTAGACGGCAATACATACGGTTAGAAACCAACTAACGGCGTAGGCTGTCTATTACTCTTGAGCGGCTCTTTTCAGATATCGCCTTATAGCTTTGTTTAGTGCTTTAGAAATAAAGGACATGTTCTTCAACAGATACCGTCTTTAAGTAGACTACTTAAAAGCGTAACACTCTTCTAATTCGTTCTGACCTGTTTCCGTTGTTAATGTATTGTCTATTTGGCTGGGTGGATTGTTTGTTAATATGAGCCTCTACAGGCTCCGAAGAAGGCGAAATTCGTTGAAGTGTTGCCTATTGTGAAATAGATATTAAAAATCTCATATCTGCTTACCAAGAATGAATAACCTTATAACTGGAACACAGATTATCAAGAGGGTGAATGGTGTCATGTCTCAGAATAACCATCCAAAGCGACACGTGAAATAACCGGTAATGCGAAGAGAAGGTTTCACGACAGACATAAAGAATGATATACTGGACTCAATAAGATGCAAATACCTTGTAGGGCAACCAACTTCTGTATTTGGGAGGCAAAGATTTTATGGAGACGAAATAAATGAGAAATGTGTAAAGTTCCAGACGATATGGGGAAGGATATGATCTATGTGGCAGGCGGAAGCGTATTCTCTTGACAGCGATTTACTCCGCGTTTCAGAAAGTCTTTATGGCCTGGCGTAACTTACATTTCACCCACACCTCCATTGAATAAGACCTCAGTCATCTAAACCTATTTTTTAAGCTAAATCAATGAGTTGAAGCAGTTGTTTCACACAAGAACAAATGTGATCTGTGTCATAGCCTCACGATTTAGCTATACGCTCCATTCACGGTGACTTTTGTTACTTGTATCACCCGTCCTTACATTGGCAGTCGTCGAAAATGGCCATCTGCCAGTTTTGCTTCTTCTCTGTTATTTCTCACAGTTATTTAATGGGTGTCAAACCCACCTGGAGAGACAGTGAGTATCAAATCCTCTTCTAGTTCTCCGTAAAGACCACAAGACCGACTGTTCTCATCTTATGTGCTTAGTATCCCGTCTAACGGATTTTCTCCAATGGTCCTCATTATATCATTACGAGTGCAGTCCATACTATTTTCGACAACTTGATGCAAATTGCATCCTCATTGATCTGCGATCGTCGACATAAGGCAGAACATTGGATTCGCCCTCACTAATGTGATACGGGACACTCTCCTTTGACGTCCAATGGGACATCAAAAAAGAAGCTGTTACTTATGAAGATTGTCTTCTTGATCCTCAACCGAAAACCGATTCTTCTACGTATGATATTGAAATCGGTTTGTACTCATTCCACATGGATAATAACTGAAACTATAAAGCGGACGTCATCATCAAAATGAAAATGGAATACAGTTGTCAGCCATCGTCTTTTATTCCCATGTTATCTCATTATAACTTCTCCATGGTGTTCACAAGAGAAGCATGCAGGCTCTTGTTCGGATACGATTCGGAATCATCTTCAACACACGTTACAATGATACTGATTGCATAATTTTGCTCGAGTGAACGTGTATTCTATTCAGAAACCACATTCAAGCGATCACATTCACCTATGTCTCAAAGGAAGCACGTTTTCTGGTAATATTTCCTTGGAGTAGAGAACTTAAGCATGTTAACAAAGTTGCGCAGAGGATTAACCTGAGAGCAATTATAATAGCTTAATAATGTTTCCTTAACAAGAAAATTACTTGACCTCGATGATGAACAACCTTTCTTGCAATGTAATAAAGTTCGACATAAGCAACAAAGTTGGAGGAATGTTCTTTAACTCGGTGAATCGCAGAGATAGAAACTATAGTGTACTGATGAGGAAGAGCATTGTGAAACCCTTCTGGAAAATACAAGAACACGACGTCGTATCACAATTCTCCTATCGAAACCACACCAGGCATCATTTGCTGTTTTCGTGAAATGCCAACATGTAGAAATGCTCACAATAACGAGTTGTTTCTCTATCATTCTAAGGTGAACGATTTTAATATGACAGTGGCACAAGCAAGAGAGATAAAGGACTAATACAGGATCAAGATACCAAGACTTCTTTAAAAATTGTGCAAGAAAAGCTTCCTCTAAGAAAAAACTTTCTGTTGATACTTAAAAAATTTCTAACTACTGCCCTTTATTACGGCATGGTATGATGTGAAATACAACCACTCTGATGCTGAGATATTTGCAGAACTTGAAGCTCAGGCCGGCTTCGAACTAGCGAATATACTACTTTCCGGGTGCTCACGTGTTACCCACTGCACCACTGAGGTTCTTGCTTTTCCATTCTCTCAGATAGTTTTTGCCACATAACAGTGTCATCAGCAATCATCGTTGAACGCTAATGATCTCGAGGGAACAAATCGGCATTGAATCCAGCTATGCTCAAGCTACAGTCAAATCGCAATGTATAATTTTTTATTTACTGCCTGTTATTTTTTTCACAGCAAAGTATGATGTGAAATACAACCACAGGGATGCTGAGATATGAGCAAAGTTTAGAACTTCAAATGGGATTCGAACCCTAAGTACCGTTTCCAGGGGCTCGCCTTTTACCCATTGCAGCACTGAGGCCCCTGGTTGGTCTCTTTCTTATTTAGGAGAGGCAAATTGGTGCTTGATGTAAACCAAATTGTGAAATGTTGTGCACTGTTTTAGGTTGTCACGAGTTAGCGAAGAAATAATAACACGGCGCAAACATATGCGCAGTGTTTCACCAGTCTTCTCACGAAACAATGGTACCGATATCAGGTCATTAAAGATGCTACGAAGAACATAAGTCTCCACTCTTAAGGTGCATGCTGCATATGTTTGCTGCAGAAGTCTTAGCTCCTTCAACGAGAAACCTCATCTAATCCTGACAGCTGAAGTCGTGTATCAAATATTTCCTAGGAAATCAACAAAAATTACCAAGCAAAATGGCTCGTGCATAAATGACAAATTGTGGCTTAATAAACAGATTTTATAGTGGATTTCAGTGAAAACCTTAAATTACGTTAAGGTTAACGCCTGCTTGCGTTTCTTTGGAAACAGCAAATGTTTCCAAACCGTATAACCTGATTTCGTTAAATAAAACAGCACTGGTGAGCCAAGAACATGGCGACAGTGTGCAGGATGTTGTAAAACGATATGGAAGCACCACGATTTCAAGTATACTGCAAGACACGCTATGCAGTTAACACTAGGCGCAGCCGTTGTATGAATGGTTAGTTGAACTCGTTCACAAAACTCGCTAAATGAAATTGTCCAGAAAAAGGCCTTTTCTAAAACATTAGGAGGAAAGTACGGATTTTGAGGCGCTATGGTTGACAGAAAATTGCGGCAAAAATGCTTTATGTGACCAAGTAAATCGCTAGTGGGATTGCACAGGATAGAAGGCAGGCGTTATGTCACCAATTATCCTACAATATCATCAACCCTGTCAACTTTGTCATTTCGGGAAAACAAAATATCAGACCGGCGTAATTTTGAATCTCACCATAAACAAAAATTTATACTGACTATTGTTACTATCAATGTTACGAGTCGCTGTGGTAAAAATTAAAGTATGTGGTTTCGACAATGGATGAGCAAGATATTGAAGAACAACTCATATCTCTACCCCATTCAATAAGCTTCCATTATTCCTCGCTAGAAAAGGAATACAATTAGCAAAAGAGAAGGTACATCGAAGTTCAACATCAATCAACACGACCAATTTAGCAACAGAAAAAAATGTTCCTCAACTGATGGTTGGCATCTTGCACCTGCGTCACACTTAAAATCATCGGCATAAGTTTAATCTTCTGCTTTTAATGGTAGAACGCTGAAAATTAGTAGAAAAAACATCTATCCTGTTTCACATAAATATTTTTGGAAGTTGATCATAATTCACCACTCGTCTGACGAGTCCTATGATGGCACCCACTACAACGTCTGCAGTCGGGGTTATCGCATCAAACAGTCTCATTCGGTATTATGATTAGGTATTACTATGATGTTCAAAATTATTGCCAGAAGCAGCAAGATAACCATTCGAAGTGGAAAAAATTTGCTTTTCATTAATTTAAGGCCCAACGGCTTTCGAATGAATCACAGTGAAACACTGTTCTTGTGTACATGGGCAACCTTGAAATACAGGGTTAACTTTTACATACTGCCTATCACAATTTTTCACGGCAGGTTATGTGTGACTCAACCGCAATGATGCTGAGATATATGCAAAACTCCGAACTGCAGGTGTTTGCGGTGGGAAACGAACGCGCTATTATCTTTTGCTGGGGCTAACGCGACCACCACCACACAATGCGGGTCCTTAGTCTCGCCTATCTCTCAGCTAGTTCTACCTATCAGGCCATCAGAAATCATCCGTCAACGGGATTGGTCTGAGAAGCCCAAATTGGTAAGGAACCCAGTTAAAATCGTAAAGTAAATGCTGCCATAAAAATATGGCATTCGTCCAAAAGCTACTCAATTAATTCTGATGAGTAATGGGGCAAAGAAAAGTTAAATAACATCGTTCTCTTTAGAAGTTTGGTCACCTTGTTGTACACCTCAGCGAGATTGGGAGTCCTCATTGATTACTTCCATTTTCTTCTCAAAACAAAATTCTTGCTCGGACTTCTCTTTTGATGGACTTTTTGAAGGCGTCCATGGTTCGCCCATAGACATTCGCACCTAGAAGAACAAACACATGAAGAAACGCAAGATAGAAATAATTTTTTTAAATCAAAGTTTCTCAATGTGAACAATATACATACCTCAGTAGACTGTCTGAGACTAGCAGATTCTGTAGACGATGAGCGGCGGTTCCGACTGCGACGAACCGATGCAAAGCTGCTGTATGTTTACAGTGTGTAAGAAAGTGGCAGCAAACTCGATGTTCTCTACTCAAAACTTCTAGCGCTACGCGTAAGACATTAAAATATTGTTCTGACTCCATTTACAAAACTACCCTATAGCAGACTGAGCAAGGGCACTTTCTGTTACTGCAAAAAAAAGTGTCAGACGTTGTCCTATAAGTACCGTACAAAGTTGATTAGCATCACTACTAACGCTCAAGAGAGTGCGATTAATGCAGTGGTAGAGATTTATTTCAATATACATGGAAAAGGAGCGCGTGTATCGCGCTAGTTAGCCATGCACTGCAATAAAACGTTATCGTTGGTTCGATTCTGCGCCCTGGGCTCACTAAAACTTCTCTCCATTCGGAATCGGGAAACCAGTACTAAGACTGCATGGAAGGAGACTAGCACTGATAGTGCTTTGGTAGGTCACTGAAAGTCATTGTATAGGCCAGATATGCACTCAATCACCACTACTATGTTTGATGAATTCGGACGTATGGCGTATCTCTCAGGTGTTGATCAATCCCAAGGGCTTTATCCTTTATCCTTTATAAGCGTAAGGCATGGGTCCGGAAATTCTCCCAGGGTTAAGGAAGCCTCCAGTCGCTTTAGGGCTAGGAAATTGTAAATTTCTGTAGGAATCTCCGCACGATCCGCAAAGGTCGATCATTTGCTTGCGGCGATGTTCATAAGTAATGCGTTATTGTACTTGGGCAAAGACCTAGAAAAATTGATTAGCATATAACGCTCTAAGCTATTTCTTTCAGAATTTACAATAATTTCATGGCCACTAGAGTATTTGAAAAGCTGAGAACTTCATGATTTATAGGAAAGACTCTCCTCAACCGCCCTTATAATTTGTATAAAATATCCGTCAAATATTGAATTTGCATGGAGAAGTTAAAAGTTAAAAAAGAATTTTAGAGTTTTGGTTTTACCACGCGAGCAAGCTGGACACGGACACCAACTACATACTAGATAAGCACGTTCTGCTGCATGAAACTGTGTTTGTGCACTCGCTTCGATGTTAGGGAATGAGGAGTGTCACGGATGGAATGATCGATGTTCGAAAAGTTATGCGATTTCCCATGCAGCGGCCACCGAATATTGGGTGTCTTCGCGTATGTGTTGAAGTTTAAAGCATTTTCTAACCATCCAACACTGCAGACCCATGTACCTGCTATCCAGATGAAGATGCTCTCCTTGATAGTTATAGAATGGCCGGTTCCCAACAGGAATATTCACAAGGAATTTCTTAATCGTCATACGATAGGGCGCATAGATTAGTGAAGTGATTAAAGGATTAATGATCTAGAAATTTATGTAAATTTACTTATCCATCCACAATAGTAGATACTGTGGTAATAGAAGAGGTTATACCGGATTAATAGTGAGGAGATATATTAAAATCCATGCTATCCAATTCATCAGTTGCTTCCCTTCACATGAGAGTTCAGACCATCTGAAACGTAGTTCACTTTTTTTCTAGTTCTTTATTAGTTTGCATTGAGATTAATGCCATACAATGCAGTTAGCCATAATGCGAAAGGAAACTGATAAGTTGCCACCGTTACCCCTTTTTTGGAGTGCGTATTTCCCATTATATTCTTATACTTAAACAGTCAAGTTCGAAACAAGAAGGATGAAATATAAAGGACCCAAAAAAAGTTGTATCAAGCAATAAACGAGAAAACATAAGCCTGCGATTTAAAAAAGCAGAGAACCGGGAATGTAAACTCACGTAAAAAGGTGGATCCGAGCCAGATTCATGATTCGATATGGTAACAAACTGCACGATGTCCAGGCTGTCGTTGCGAAAATAAAGACCAGCGATTTTACCTGACAGAGTTTCATGTTGAAGCGAAAACACAGTAGAAAGATTCTACAGAAGACCAAACTAGAAGGAGGTAAAATCATCGAAAGAAACCTTGCTTTTGAAGGCAGACGTGTCTCCTCCACTTCCAGCATTTCTTTTTTGGCGAGTTAAATTAAATAAATATATAGACACAATCAGTGAAGAAGTGACAGGCAGAACACAGAACAAGATCAAAAAAATTTCGTAGTAGAACTTTTTACCCGGCGACATCTGTAATAGAGGTGTTAGAAAAGCACTTTTAACACCATTAGTAGAAAAAATTTTTGCGGAAAAAGCAGCGAAAAAGACTTATCTGTAGGGAGCAATCAAAAGAATGAATGTAAACAATGTTGAACAGCCAGCAGTACGATATGAACCTGGAAAAAAAGACGCCATATGTCATTGAGTCGGAAACGGTTTGTGTATATCCCGCTTTTTTAACTAGTTCCTCAGACTTTTGTTTAAAATGGAAGTCAAAGTGTTCGTTGGAGGGTAGAATTTTAACATAAAGGGTTCCTTTGTTCCATTAGACTGCAATGTGCGACGACGTTTAACCGACTACTCAATTTTGCGTGCTGGGAAAATTTCAGAAGATTACAGGAACATTTTGATAGATCCACAAGGATTTCTCTGCAATCTCGTACTGGCGGGAGTATAGAGGGAGGTGTATTGGCATCAGATTTCCCTGAAGAGCTTAAAAGCTTAGACATACTCTCGGGTGGTTAATGGAGTCAAGTACATGACACATTCGTAGGAAAATTACGGATACCATTTTTCGGAGATTTGCTGGTCAAGCCATTGTAGTTCTCTGGAATCCCGAGGACAGCCTGGCGAAAGTCTGCCCCAGGAAGTCACTACGTCAGGTAGTCGCAGCCGTTGTGGATCAGAGGGGGGATTTGCCACCATGCGACTTTGATACCAGGACGGTGGTGGATCCTGGTATTGGTTTACTCTTAGCTAGGCTTCCTGATGGAAACTTCGCACTCCCCTCTCAGCTTGGGAGACCCTGCTGGGGGATGAATCCTCTTGCTGTACATCGCAGCCCGCCACCCATGAACATCACCCAGCCACGATGTGGCGGTAAACCGTTGGGAGGGTTGCGTAGTAAAAATTCCCAAATTGGCATTAGAAGCCATTATGAGCTTGTTAAATATTTAGTGTAATAAAATGAACACAAAGCACACACGCTTCCTTACCCAAGGGATAGTCCCCATATTAGGGAGACAGAACAAAGCTGCTCTTCGCTTCGACATTGATCGGTCGTAGTTCAGTGGCCAGCGAAAATAGATTAACTGAATTTAAAATTAGGTTACATGGAATAATAAGTCAAAACGTGCTCCCGATTTCATGTTTGTGCTGCGATTATGACAGAACATCCTCTTATGATTTGGAAAAGAAGTAAAAGTTTGCTCGAAGAATAAACTCATTTGTTATATGCACAACAATGCTGAGATATGAGCAAAACTCGGAGCTTCAGACCGGCTTAGAATCAACGATTACCCTTTCTGGGAATTCACGCAGTCCACCACACTATCTGAGGCGAAGCAAAGGCTTCGGTTAGCATGGTGGATACGTGAGTCCATGGAAAGGGTAATCGCGGGTTCGAAGCCCAAATGAGGATCCGCGTTTTGTTCATATCTCAGTATCCTTGTCGTTGTACTTCACAGCACACCCTGCCATGAAAAAGGAGTGGGCCTTAAACAAAAAAGTTTGAACATGTGCTGCAATTGTTTCCAAGAGAAAATATGTTAGATAATCATACGAGATTTTCGTGCATTGGATGTTGTAGTTACGAATAAGCACCGCAAAAAGGTTTTATATGTTTCTATATTTTCGGATTCCAGCATCGGTCAATCAGGGGGAATAAAATTTGATAAACTTGGCCTTTAATTTGGATTTTGCTAAAAAACACCTGAATTAAGCCCCTTCTTCAGGAATTAGGTAGAGTTACCTCATATCTGTTTAGGGTAAGCTCAATCGAGTTAGCGAATCAAGAGAAAGCTTGAAAAAATTAAATTTCATTTGTCTTGTATGTATAATGGCTTATTTGTGTCAGAATCTGTGCCCTTAATAAACGGAACAGTGCCTTGTCAATGTTAAGCATTGTCAGCGACAAGCCAGAAACCGCTAGTCCAGTCCAGTTGAAGTAATGAACAACCGCACAAAGATGAATTTGCTGCAGGAAATCGTGCTTCCGAATGAGTAGCTCGTTTGGATGGCAGAACACTGAAAACACGTTATGTCAGTTTACAGCAAAATTAAGATGTACATGGCTTGTTCGAATGTGAAGATGAAGTTTCCTCAATCGGTTTACCTGTCAATATCAGATCTCCAATGGTCATATTTAAGATGAAAAGATGCATAGTATCGCCGCTTCGTTTGAATAACTTAACAGCACAGAATATTACCATGACATTGAATACGGTCGCTGCCATGCTAGCCGCCAGTAGAAGGTCATCTGTCTGTATACAATTGGTTGTAGTACGAGAAATACAATTGGCTTCCAAAAAGTAGGGAAGCTTGAAAGGGTTAACTACTTTGTTACAATTCCTTCGACCGACTTTCTGTTAACCTTGGCGTAGAATGGTTTGGCTTAGTAAATTGCATATCACTATACCCTTCCATGCTCTGAAGAAGGCGATACTGCCGAAAGGTCCGCTTTAACGGAATAAAGAGCAAAGTAACACCTGTTTGCTCAACAAGATTATCGAGAGCTACTTTGTTACAGTTTGAAAACATTCCCAATTACAGACGTACTAAGCGCTCACGTAATAATTCTCAAAGATGTTGTGATGCTCGAAATAGTCTAGAACGGTCATAAATGAAAGAGAAATGGAAAATCTGCTGCTCGCCACATGATTATTAAAAGCAGACGATCTAAGTAGTAGTAAGTAACTAAGTATCGTAAGTATTGTATCCAAACACGGAAAATTGCGCACAATTTATATGCCTGGAGTGCCTGAAGGTAACTATTTCATCACTTGTCTCAAATTCGCAGCGGTGGAAGCAAAAGAATAATGTGGTTTCAGATTAAGGTTGAGAACCGTACAATGTAGTGGATAACACGTTTGAAATACTACTGTGAGTGAGTGATTTTAGTACATTCTCTCTCAGCTCCAAGAAAACAAACGTCATGGCAGAACCCATTGCGCTCCATATAAATTATTTCCGGGCAAAAGCTATAGAAAAAAAGACATCATATTAAAGTGTAACCGATTTCATGTCCCTTACAAGAGTGGAGTAAATTGAGGAGCTTAGGTGCATAGTGGAAACAAATAGTATTTGCTTGCTCAATCCTGAGCCACAAGATGATTACAGATTATCAGTGTGCATATCTGTGTAAAGCAATCAGAAGAAAGCTAATCACCGAGAAGCCAAATCACTTGCCACTTGAAGTTTTTTTCATTGAATTTGCAAGTCCAGAATAATTAGAACGTGTTGACAATTTTATTGCAGCACGCTGCTCGAACGCAGTCTGAGTTGTTCATTGCATCCCAGATAAAGTAGCTCAAAAGTCGAAATATTCCGCGATTTCTTCAAAGTGCTACATCCTTATTGGCATTGGACACTAGCTTTGCAGTCATTAAACCACCATTCACGAAGATCTTGGAATATGTCTGCGTGTAACTTTGGTTGCTGCTTAAGGATTTTTTCGTCTTTGTCAAGAGTGTCGTACCAGTAAAGTCGATTCCATCTGGAATTCTCAGACAGCTGTTCTAAAGACGTTCCCACCTGTATCAGAGGGAAAGAATTTGTTGACTTTCCATTCTTTTTGGAGAACGCGGTACCAGTGAGCCCAGAACATGGAGACGGGGTGTTACAAGGCAATATTAAGGCATTACGATGATGGTAAAACAATTTCTTAACCATGTTTACTTTTTATTTCCCACCTTCTATAATTTTTTATGGCAGCGTATCAAGCGAAATACAACCACCATGATGCTGAGATGTTTGCAAAAGTCCAGACCGCAGGTGACTGCGGTGCGGAACGAACGTGATATTGTCCTTTCCGGGGAGTAACGCGTTCTGCACCACACCATGCGGGATTTCTCAACCGTTTCATCACATTCGTCAAAGCATACATTCTAAACGCTACGCCACTTTGAAGATGTCTACTGACGATTTACCGTGAAAAGCCTTCCCAAGGCGTTGAATGGAGACGTTTCTGTGCTCTTCTTACTGTCAACATTTTTGCGCAGTGCCTACCTTCTTCAACAGCACTACTCTCTCGCAGTAAAATGAACTCGCCCAGAAGAAGGTTTTTTTTGCAATCTGTTGAATTTATAAACAACTTTAGGGGCATCCCCTGATATAGCATTTATTTCCGGCAAGTTATCAATTGAAAACGAAAGGTGAAACAAAAGCCTGCGCAGTAAAATAAAGCATTGAAAAGGAAATGCAGAGGATCACGAACTTCGTCAATTATGTCCTCCACATCATGTTGGTTATGATAAGCCGTTGTTTTGTGCAAATATGCAAACAGATAAATCTACAACACGAACTCCAGTCCAATGCATGGTTTCTTCCTAAGGAATTGATCTTCTCTGAACGTTTTATCTCGTTATGAAAGATTAGCTAGGAATCAAGACGGCGTTGAAAGATGTATGACTGTTAAATAACGGAGCTCTCATGATGTCAGCGTAGAAAATTCTATCATTAAATTCTACGGATATCTTTCTATGCAACAAATTCGAGTAAATTCAATCACTACTCACCAGCAGTCGATCCCGAACAGTGCACGTAGTATCCTAACTTGAAGAAGTGACATATGCAACGAACAGTTAAGCTTCACATTTATGACCGAAGATCTAAGTGTTAGAACAGAGGGCAAATACTAGGGAAGTCGGAACAGGTTTCGTTGAGTCAAATTTAACTGACAGCGAACACAATTGCTATAATTGTCAGTTCTTTAATAAGATGAGAGACATAACGCAGATTGAGAGTGACCATGTTTTTCTGAAGAGACGACGGTATTTTCTTTAAAAACTTCGTCAAGCGACTACGATGAAGTCATTTCAAAAGAAACGCAATGATTTAAATATTAGATGGCCGATGTCGTAAAATCGCAGAGGGAAATTCCCGGAAAACCTCCGTGAAATTAGTAGCTTTTCCAGAAATAAAGTCGGCTTTACATGTCCAAACAATGATGTCTTGTTTCAGAGCACTATTTTCTGCTTTTTTGTGCATCTTTATGTTTCCCAATGTAGTACAGCTTTCTTTCCACATCACTGTGTTGCTATTCCCATTTCATCACAAACCGTGTCGACAGTGAAATAGATTCACAAAAACCATGTTAAACCAATTTCTCAAAGGTCTTGTGTGATATAAGACTTCGACGTCAGGCCGTGACAACAGCATACAATATCAACACTGGACATTACCAGAGAACTGACAATGATGATTATGATTAAAGACGATTAAAGACTAAAGACTGACAATGATAATTCTAAGCTTTGCTTTTGAGAACTTTAATAGGGGGAAACGATAAGCATGAAGATGCTACAAGTTAGGGATAGGCCGGTGTTATTGACGATAATCACTCGAAGATGCTAATAGGATCAAATCGACATAGAATTCTTCCGAAAGATGCGAAAGAAGTGGATGTAAATAGGATGTCAACTTCCAAAGACGAGTGATAAATTCAAAAACAGGAAAAACTCTGCTAATGGATGCCACACGGAAGATGAAGCAAGCAAAGATTATGAAGTCTGCGCCGACGTGTGATGAGCTACGACGAAAATCGGATTCTGTAGGGAAACTGAAGACAGTCTACTTAACACCTAGATAAAAGTGGGCTCAAAAATCAACTTCCTAATCAAACTTGCAATGTAAGAAGTGAATGGAATTGTTTTCAGTGGTAAGAAAAAGGAACTCATGTACTCAAAACTTCTTCGACCTTGATTAAGCGGTTACAAAAGAAAATCACTGAAAGTTTAGAAAATGCGTGGTGAAAAAACAAAGTGCACTATCGACACTAACTAATTGGAAATGTGTTAGGTCGAAAAGGTATCAATTCCACTGAACGACCACGCCCGACCGCATGTTACCTTGGAAAAATGTAAAAGTTGAATTAATGGTGCGTGGAAACTTTACCTAATACAACTAAATCGTGAAAAACTAGTGAATCAGCGGCCTACTTCCAGAAAACTTAACATGTTTCAAGGCTCAGAAGATATTCAATAACTAATTCGTGAATATACCACCGGAGCATCAGAGGGTTCCAGAAGCCTTCTTAAATTTAATACACCATGCTTTTGATTATTGATAGAAATTTTCGATAACTGGAATACCTGTGGACTTTAGAACTTGTTAGGTTTAAAGGGGATTTTTACGCTTTTGCACTGTTCCCTCATTTCTAAGACTGCTTTTCTAAAAAACGAAAAAAGTACATTTCGGGCCGAAGAAAATCAGGATTTCCTTGCTGTGCAGTAAAAAAAAAGTTTTTTAAAAAAAGCTTTTAGTAATAGGAATCTGCAAAGAGTGAAAGAAGAAGTTAAATGTTCCTAAAATTCAACGTTGGCGTGGCAGCAGTAAGTACCAACAATACTTTGGGGGAATACCAGCGTGTTCTAGGAAATTCCGAGTGTTGAATCGTCTCATTGTTTAGAATATGAGTCCTTACGAAAAAAAAGCGGAATGGTATACTTTCCAACCGCAGAAAATCAGGATTTCCTCACTGTGCAATGGAAAAAAAGTTGTGCCCTTATTTTCAAAGATCTGACAGACTTTATAGCCTCTATTCCACCTAACATTCCTTATGATCTGAGACATGTGGCTTCACAGCACGAAGCGCCGTTATTTTCGCCTACTATGCATTGAAATGGGTACACACAGACCGCTCTATATTAAAAAATACTTGCCAAAAAAATTTGCCATGGTAAAATTTCTACTTCTGGGGGTATTCGAACACATGAAAGATGAATAGTAAAAAAACGACATCGTTTTGTGAAAAACTTATTGGATTCGAAGATTTCTAAATAACTGGGCAACTATTGGATATCTTTAAACAATACTGAAGAGGTTTACTGCAGCTCATCTCGCAAGGTTGTGAATAAAGTTAAGAAGCAGGAGGTTCCTTCTTGAGATCTTCTTCCTTTGGACAATATGAGCGCATTTTTTCAATTGGTTCTACACGACCTGCTATCACAAGCTGTGCGGATCTCATAGTTCATGTATTCTGCTCATTTCCTCGCTTCCACCAACCATGAAATTCTTTTATCTTCTTTGCATCTGAATTCTGCTGTTGCTTGAGGATTTTCGTATTCGTTATGAATGCCGTCCAAAGTTGGTCGAGTCGATTCTCCCTGAAATCCTTGGATGGCTACATTCTCAAGTTTTATGGCAAAGGAGAGCTTTTGTGAATTGGGAGGAGTTAGCTGGTTCCAGACGAGTTTGGTAACAATTTCCTGACCCCCGAAGGGATGTAAGGCTGGCTTGGCCATAGACTCGGCAGAATTCTACAGTGTATTGACACGACTAAGGGAAAATCAGCCTTTGAAACTGCCATCGAGATGCTTACGTCTGTAGGTCCTATCCAATCTCTACTCTGTATCGTAATAACAGTTATGTGAAAGAGACTTTCACGGTTTAGAACAAAGGCGCCTTTTAAATGATTTGAAAGTCACTAAATACAAACAATTCTCCCTACCAAATAGCAACATACTTCTAAAGCTGAAGGATTCATGGAAGGTGGCGGATCACGTGCACAATTAATTCGCCCAACGAAGAGTGACAGGTGAGATTTTCATAACTACCGTTTGATATACTTACTGAATACACTCTACTACAAACCCATCGAAAACATTTCCTTATCACACAAGACGGCTATGAAACCAAATAACTTGAACAAGCTGGAAGCCTACAGATGTTCTGTATGTACTTCAGGTTTGTTGATAGCCTGACGATGAGTCGGCGAACACATTAATCGTCCGCTAACGTTATTGCGCCACGTGGTACAGCTTTCTTTTGCTTCGTTATCTGCCTGATCGACAAAGTGAGGGTCGACACCACTTCATTAGAGCAGTTGAACATCACTCGTAGTGAACAAATAAGTCCATGGATTTTAATGAAACAAACGTTTGCATACATGCCATACTCTTTCTCACATTTCGCTTCTCTGGCGATACCGTTATTTTTTCGTGTAAGGCTAGTATTATTGGATCGGTTTTATAGTTCTATTCCTGAAGCGTCTTTTAGATCTTGACAAGCACATGATCTACGTTAAGGACATTGCTCATCGTCCAAAGACAACCACACTTTTTTTAGAACCACGGGTAAACTTGTACATCAACCGACGCTAAGATCCAAAAATCTCAAGTGTGATTTTCTCTTGTCGTACTTACACCGTTTCGCTGGGTCTTGGTTTTAAAAAAAAATCATCTGCTAGCATTCTATTCCAGTCGCATCCTAAAAACTCAACAGCAGGCATAATCTGTTATAGTTTCTACGAGTGAGTAAGGGTTCGCAAAACACTTCGAATCAATACCACAAGTCTGGAAATATTTGGATTTATGAGAGCAATCACAATTTTGTAATAAGCGGTATATAAATGAACTCAACCGTGTACATGAAAATCATGAAGACTTGATCATTATAGCATTCCTGAGGAGTAGCCGCAGTTGAAGTTGAAGACAACGATTGCGAAACGTTATCGCCATAGTTCTCGACCTCCTTCATTAACTCCATTATCGTCCTAGTACCATTTGAAACATTATAAAAAAAAGTAAAATATTTTAAAACAGTTGGAACAGGTTGAGTCATTACGCAAAGGAAAGGAGGAGAGGAGACATATTTCTTTCACCGGATCTGTTTTTCGCTTCAAAATCAGTAATCTGTAGCACTGTGTCAAATGCACACATTCTTTGACATCAGTTTCTCTTATGTGAAAGAAAAGCTGATTATTAAGATAAGTGATGAGCATAGATACAAATCTCTATGACTGAATGCAGTTCTGAAGACGGTCACAGTGACTGAAAACGCTACAGAATCGAACAAAGACGGCTAGAAACTGGGCACGGAAATCGTGGCTGCGCCACAACTTGGCTGCAATTATCCATGGACTTACATGATATCACCCAATTTTAGATGCGCATCCCAAACGAAGATTTTCGATTATACTTATTTCAGAATAGGAACGAGAATGGAAAGAAATATTCACTGGAAAACGTGTCAACAATAAGGATAAATCAGTATTGTTTGATCTTCAACAAAGGCAGTCGTCCCTGGCGTTCTCTAAACAGTTGTGTGAAACAGAAACAATAACGTGTTCATGCATTTCTTCTTCAGTTTTACTCTGAAGACAAAATAAAATTACTTTGAAAGAAGTGCTACTAAATGAAGCTAACAATTTTCTGTGATTGATTGTGTAAATCATTTTCAATAATTTCGGCGATTCCGATCTGAGTAAGTCCTAAAGAGTAATCGTCCTAAATTGTGAAAGGGAAGTCGTGAAAAAGAAAAGAATAACGCGAAAAGTGCACAAATGAAAATAGTTATTGGTGTCATGAACTAGTGAATGGGCGATTTCAGCTGAAGAGGACTTCCGGTTGATAGCAAAGGCAGTCCCCAAATAAATGGTGACAGACGATAATTCGATTACGCATATAAAAGAAATTGACAGATGCTTGGCGCTAATCGCAAGCGAAATGTTTCCTTCTATCTACATATAGTTTAACAATGATAAGTTTTTTTCTGCTTCTAAAAGAGCCTCGAGCATCGCTTCCCGTCGCTTTTCTTGTGGTTCCGGAGAATGGGAAAATCCTCATTTTGTCGTCTCTATAGTAGGCAGATTTTTAGTGATTGTTCCATAAAAGCAAGCTGGAATCTTTGTCCACTTATTACTTAACAATTTGCCACTACAGCTTCATAACACGCTTTTGACCCGCACCAGTCCTTGGATGTGAAAAAAGCAGATAACGGCTTTGTTACACATTACATGGTTAGGCTTTTCGTCACCTCTGCATATTGTTTTCAGTCTCATTCAAATTTCCTTTCTTCTACGTCCAAAACGTTCTATTGGTCTCAGTGTGTCAGCATTTTCCATCGCAATAAGTAGAGGAGCGATCTTGTTAAAGTATTCGCTATAAATAAATGGCAACGAATTTTGTACTACCACGGGCCTCATTTTCTCGGATTTGCGTGAACATTTTCCTACCTATATGGTGACACCATGAACCACTAAACAGAAGTACGAAACCGAGGAAGTACCGATCATGTTGAAGATAGGGTTTTCATTGAAGATACTGAGGTAGAATTCGTGGATAATCCAGTTATTGTCCTGGAACGATTTTCTCATCAGGGCAACGTAGTGCCTTTCCTACACATGCTTTTCCAGAAGTGTGACTGTTCAGCATTTGTTGCTATTCAGTCACCATTTGGCTACTTATTAGAAGAAATTTCAATACTTTCTAGGAATGCGGACACTTTCTTTTTGAACAGTGTTTTCGTTAGACAGCAAGCTCACTTTGATACAATGCCAACCAAGGAAACCTATGCTACTATCTTTAACCGCACTTCTAAAAATGTCCTTCTATTCTAGAGTCCTACTAGCACATTGTTAGCACTGGACGGTTCTGTTCTTGATGTCTCACTAACGTTAAATGGAAACAATTGTGGCATTCTCTATTTCCGCAAACCATTTGTCAACTAGTGCGGAATGAAAACGTCACGTTAGAATTCAGTAGTCTCTAGCGAATAAACGTTCAAGGTACTTAGTGTCCTTCACCCATCAATAATTGTGACATTGCTATACAAAAATCATTCTCCGGATTGCAGTCGTATGTTGCAATGATAAGCGCTGATGAACCCGAAGAGATAACTGAAAATAGTCCATGAAATGTGGAAAGAAGAGGTGGATGTACCAATACGATAAAATATTACAGAATGAGCCTGAAAAGAATCCACATGCTGTTTGTGTAACAACAGCGTTAACAACTCACTGAAAAGTGCTGAAATTCAGCGGAATTGTCATGGAAGTCTTCTAGGCTCAATAAATTAATCGGCGGGAGGATAGGTGACACTGGCGACATGATGTGCAGACAACCTTTCAACGACATATATACACAAATGTCGGCAACGGTTGGGTACAGGTCTTCCGCTCAAGGGCCTTATTTGAAAATATTCTATCCCTTCAATGTTACTAAATAGGAGATTCGTAGTATAAGGTTGTCTATTTCCTTCAGTCAGGTAACCTGTTTCACTCTTTTATATAGATTCAAAATAATGTTGACTTCAGCCGATATCATCTATTTCCGGAGCCAAGCATGTCGTCCCTCTCGCCACAAGGCGGCTTTTTTTTGGCAGTATTCACTTGCGAAAGCTTTACGGGTCTTGGATTCTGAGATTGTTTTCAACGTTAGTCACTTTATCAAACTTCATGCTAAACCATGGATTATAATTTACATATGCTGAGCGTCAATCCACTGATAATTGTTCACAAGTTAACACATTACTCTCTGAACTTTTCAAGTCGTAACTGTCAGTGTCACGTCATGGGCATAAACTAAGATCCGCTGATGCATTGAACGCATTAGAAATGACCTTAATGTTGATATATTTTCAATGATACATTCTGTATGATAATATGGAAAGGAGTTTGCTTCAAATCCAAGAATGCTTTGAATACAAGCGTTTTATCATTTTGATGCTTCAATCGCATTTGTTCACATCTCGCTTCTAACCATTTCTTCTCTCGCGTCTATTCTGTGCTGTTTGCTGCGATGTGTGTTGTACATTAGCCAACATCATTGCAAATTCATAATTGAACGGTAGGTCTGACCTTTCCGACTTCGTTATATTTCATCTGCGTCTAGCATTTTCCTACAGACGTTTGGTTTCAAACGAAGTTCACTGTATCCAAAAACTACTGATATTGTGGCTTCAACTACAACGATTGATCTGTTGTTTTGATGTTTTTTTCATTTTCTTTACAATTTGAACTACCTCTTCAAACATGATTTTTTGACACTGATGCACTTGGCCTTTACAATCGTGTCACTCTTATTTAGAATTGTCAGCGAGCGAAGAATCTTCTGCTCCATTTTTTCAACTGGAGCATTTGATCCCAGTTTTCCTTTAGCACACAGTCCAAAGCAAGAATCACTTTCCGGTATCGTTCCTACTAATTTTTAAGTCTCGAAATTGTCTCCTGCACAAAAAATTGACACCGTATTATGGTTCAGTTCATATCTTTCTTTCGAAACGTAAATTGTTCATTGGTTTTTGCTATTTTTTTTCTAAACTCCTCTTTCTCATGGACCGGTTCCCATTGAGTCGCTCTTTCAATGTCAATAACTGGTTATGAAGGCCAGCGAGTTCTGGTTTTATTCCACTTCCACTTTTGTAACAAATCTGACTTACACTTCCGAAGTAACGCGTTTAGACATAGACTATTCTTTATTCTTCTTTGCTATGATTTGATATCTCAATTCTTTATTCACCTGAAACACCACTCCATTTATGACCGAAGTGGATCTTATCTTAAGTTGAATGGTTCATTGATCAAATTTTTGCTTACATAGCATTAGCAGAATTTTAATAGCTTAAATACTTTTTTTCATATACACAGCAGGCATTGTTTCCTTGAGCGAACCTTCTTTAGCGTTCTGTCAATTCACGAACTGCTGTCATATCTATGGCAATGTCTAAAAATCCCGGAAGATCTTTAACATATCCTGTATGTTCTCCTACTTCCATTAAGGTGAGAGCAAAATCGCCATAATTATCTCGAATTTTGGCAGTACTTTGACGTTCATTGTTTCTATTTGAAGTAATGCTTTTTTTGAGATTTTCGTGAAACCCTCTAAGTTATTAAGATGTTTGTCGTAAACTACAAATAGATTCGATATTGAGTGTAAACAGATTATTCTGTGGAAATATACTCAGAAATCGTGAACAGACAACGATACGTAACCCCCATACTTACTTGATACTTGATACTTGAACGGCCCGTCATCACTAGTTGTGCGGGCTCCAGCATAATCACTACTTTTCGGAGACTTTCTGGTTAAGCCATTGTGGTTCCCTGGAATCCCGAGGACAGCTTGGTCAAAGTCTGCCCCAGGTCGTCACCATAACAGGCAGTCGAAACTCTTGTGGATCAGATGGAGATTTACCACCATGCAACTTTGATATCAAGACGGTGGTGGATCCTGGTACTGGTTTACTATTATCTAGGTTTCCTGATGGAAACGCCGGACTCCTTCTCAGTTTGAGAGACCCTGCTGCAGGTCGTATCCCCCATATGCGGTTATAAACTTGCTAGCAAAGAACGAATAAAGTAATATCCTTCTGAAATCGAACAGCATTGTGAACTTGTATTAGATTGAAGCTTTTGCAAGCTCAGTGGTTCATCGCCATCTGACTTTGCGATAGTATCCTATTTCAGATCAACAGAGACGGAACAACGTTTGTGTATACTCCGTAAACCTTGCCATCGAACGAAGACCACTGAATAACATAGGTGTACAGAAAAAGGGGATTGTTGGAATCATGTTTTCTATCTACCCTAAAAGTTGTTCCATAAACGCGGAATTTCAGAAAACTAAATGCCTATCCATCAAACCGAGTGGTCTTATTAAAATGAAGAAGAAGCTAGATATTAATGATGGACCACAGCTGCATACGTGACGATTTTTCAAATCTAATTAACCGGACACATTGTGGGTTAAAGCAAAAAACTGCTACAGTAAAAGCTGTTTGAGACTTTTCGGTGGACGAAGAACATGTATTTCTCGTGCTAATCAAATGAGCACTAACTAAAAGGTATCTGCAGCACAAACTCACAAGCAATACAGGCAATGAATTCCTTCACGATAAAGTTTGGGATGAGTTTAATAAAAAAAACTTCCAGAACACTAGAAGTCAGACATTCCAGATTTTTTGGTTTGGGCAAGAGAAAGAGTGTTGAGCACAGGTTACATGATAATGCACCTAACAAAATTCGTGAAATGCCCATGTGACGTTGTAAATACCCGCTTAAACTCCATGGTAATTATGGAAGTTTTGTTTAAACTTCTGCGTGGTTAACTTGTTTCAAGCACAGCATAGAGCTTAGAGAAGTTCATAGATGATTTCAGTAAAGTCACAAATTTTCTGAAACTTTTTACAATACCTTTGACTTTGTAAGGATGTATAAGGATAGAAAACTTACCACATTTGAACAACCATAATCGTGTTGAAGAGATGGTACTGAACATCTTTTCGAGAAAGTATTGATAATTGTTGCCCCATTAGAGGTGCACAGCGTGATGAAATATTATTTGACAAGTCTGGGAATTAGACTACATATTATAAAGGTGAACTGTTACACCTAGTCGCCACATGATTTTGATATTCCACGCTATTTTTAATTCTCACGGAGATGAATATACACCACGTTGACCCTATGACCATTTGTGTCGCTCGCCCATATTAGTTTTGCGACATCCTGGTATTAAATTAGGTAACTAAATGACCCACCGATCTCCCCCACAGAGAGATTTACTGTCGGTTAGTAGCGAGGCAATGTGGTGAGTCTCGAGGTGGCGATTGATAGCGGACCAAAAGCAACCTTATGCCTTTCTGAGACGCAGATGAATCTAGGGGACAAGTTCTCTATTTCTGCTGGGCCAACTTTGCGCATACCTTCTGTGTTTATGAGGGTGTAGCATGCATGCTTGCATTAATGTGTTCTTGTTCAGGCGGATTGTATTCTACAAGATAATTCGATCAAAAGCATGCAATCAAGTAAATAGGAGTCGGTCAGAAATCGCCATGAACAATAAGCTACCCCATCTACTCTGGAAGAGACTAACAAGCTGCCAGTGTGTATACCCAGCCTCCATGTTCAGAATTCAGCAGGCTATATGTGGACATCAAACGCTAGATAAGTAGGTCAAAAAAAGGAGTGGATCCGAAGATTTCAGGGCCATTTTAGACCCAAAATTTTGGAAGACTAAGGCAACGATCTCTACCTTTAATGCACGCTCACTAGCTCTGAGTCTCCAAAGAGGATAAAAACCATTCAAACTAGAAGGATAAAGTAGGGAGTCACTGGACTGGTTGAGATGAGACACCCACCCATTCAACGCCTTTTGTGACATCGGAGAAGAAATGTGCCTCGGAACATGCCATAATGGGGGGAGACGGCTGTATCGGTGTACTCGTCAACACGAGTTTATCCATAAACGTTGATCCATTCGAGTAACTCACGCCTCGAATCAAACCCTTACAGTTGAAGAGATCTGGTCGCCAAGCTCATCGAAACTCCACTAATTACAAGACCATGATGGTTGCACTCCAAGCGCCAGATAGAACAGATACGGCTAGGAGGAAGATGATGGAGAAAATCATTAGCGACTACTAGTCAACAGCCGTGCCCTCCTGCCCTCACATGAAATAAAAAGAGGCTGGATATATCGCCTCGCAGGTTCTTTCCGAAATCCGATATGCTATTTCGTCGGTTAAGAATCGAACAACACCTGATTCTGGCATGTTAGGACTTGAACATTTTGAGAATTTCCCACCATTCTTCATTACCAGACTTGCTGCTCTTCACACTTTACCTGTTTGAATGCAAGGTTCCTACTGAGTGGAAGACCAGCAGTACCTTTGTTATTCAGGTAGGGTGACATCCACGATATCAGCAATTATCGATCCATCTGCATGCTGTCTGACGTATACAAACTCTTCAGTTGAATCATCCTCAACAGGGCTGACAAAATAGTCCGCGAACGAAAGCCATGTGGGCAAGCACACTTTCGAAAAGGATTCAGTACGATGGACCACACCCACACGATAACAAGACTCAATAAGATTCAAGTACCGCGAGATTACAAAAGATCGCTCTATCTCACTTTCATCCATTTAAGGAAAGCTTTTAGCCCAGGTGAGGCAAAAATCAGTCATGAAGGTTATGGAGAGCGAACGTGTCTCACTCGCTATATAACGACTTTTCGTGAGCTGTATAAGAAAGTTCATCACCATCGACGCAAGAAGAGTGGATAAGGCAATGCGATCCCATCTCGCCAAAATGATTTACAGCCACCATCGAAAACGTCATGCGAAAATCGGAATAGGACAAAATGGGCGTAAGAATCGATGGACGGCAATTACACCATCTTCGCTTTGCTGATGGCATCGTTCTTGCAACACCAAGCATTAGCCGAGCTGATGAATGCTTGCCGACTTTGGCAAAGCGTGTGGTGGAAAGATTGGTCTTCGACTAAATCTTACGAAAACGGCGTTTATGAGGAACAGATCAGATTTTTTATGTCTCATTTACGCTCAAGAGAATGAGTATCTCGAAACCCTCCAGATACGGGGATGTGGTGAGCAAAACAAGAAACATTCGACGCCTTGCAGAAGTATTCGACTCCACGATTCTTCCTAATTTAGCGTATGTGTGAGAAACCTGGTCATTACGTAAATAGGACGAAAGATCACTCAGATTTGTAAAAGGCGCAGTACAAAGCGCGATGATAGGAGTATCACGTGTCATGCAAGGGAGAGAGGATACCAAGCTCGGGCTTACGTCAGTAAATCAGAGATCCACACACCAAATTTTCGAAGGCCATAGACGTAATCTCTCTTAGCGACAACCGATGGGTAGAAAACCGTTAGTGAGTGGATTCAATGAGATGTCCAACGCACAGCAGGGAAGACTACTGACCTGACGGTCAGAGTTCTTCACGAAATCTCTAGAAGAAAGAAATCAGGTCCAACGACTTCTTAGAACGAGCAGAACTCACTGAGCTATTTCTGCTAGTAATGAGGAAAAAATAGAACATATACCGCAGCTCATCAGAGTCAGTAGACATGTCGTGTTACTTAAAGTAGTTTTTTTCGTCCGTTTTCATTTACAGCATCAAATATCCAAGAAAATTGCCTCATTTTCATCCTTCTAGTGGGTTATTTATGGCAAGAAAATCCAGATGTTAATTCCAGTTGCGAATGTCGCTGGTCAAAGTGTGTAACAAAGATGTCAGCCCATTTTTTTGGACGTCTTCCTCAAAGCAGTTTGGTTTCTTTTTGGATCTATTCCAATGTTTCTCTAGCCCAATAATAACCTTTTCTTCTCATTAGATGACCTAAACACCGATTCCTATTTTTCGAGACATGTCCCGCTGGGTCCGGAAAACTGGGAGTTTTTCGAAGGTCGAAACTACCTCGGAAGGCACCCGAGTGTTTTGTTTGTCACGCCCAACTTTTCCATGAGTCGGCAGTACAGGTTCGAAAACAGCAAGATCGCCAGCGACCTTCGAGGCTTACCACGTTGCTGTTTGTCTGCTTCCATGTTTTTCTCTTATCTCCATATTCGTTTAACATCTTAGGTATAGGGCTTGGTTGCACTACCAGTGTTCAATCCACGCCAATCGGTTCTCCTTCACAACAGTCGTTCTTCTTCGGTTTGGTTTTCTTCCTGCTGCTCCACCGTCTTATCGTATTGTTGTTTCATTTATCTTGGCAGCAATGTTTCAGCTTCCGCGATGCTGCTCAAAAAACATGAGAATTTCGACTGCGTGACGAAGGTTGCAGAATGATTGTCCATCAATGTATGTGTATTTATGCCATTGATCTGAAAGGATAGACGATTCTCAGTTTATGTCTAGCTGGCTCTCTAACACTTACTTTTGGCATGCCTATTTTCAAAGTCTCTCACTCCATTTTTTCCTTTGATCAGATGGCAGGTGAGTCATACCTGTTTTACAAGTGTTTTTTAATTTCTCTTTGCAGATGGATAAAGTTACTGATTCTAAGAGACGTTTGAGCACCACATTTCTTAACAATGAGTTATTAGAGACGTTTGATGGCGTTCAAATACCTGATGTCTTCAAGTAAGGATTGATAACTGTTTTTCCTCTCATCTTTCACCTGTATCACCTGTAGTCCCGTTGACCGTCGAGTGACTCGAGCGGGCACCAGTAAGTTTTCCATTTTTCCCCTGTCGCGTGCAAGAGTAGCCCAATGGGTTCTGCCCTCATCTTTAGTTCTAATAATTTCTTAGACACTGGAGTCAAACAACTAAGTCTTTTAGTGATATAGTAGGGGTTTATTTCCTTTATACATTGTATTTTGTAAAAATCTTCCACGTAAACTGATTCCCTCAACTACACAATTGAGGGTTTCCCATAGCACAATGTAAATACCAAAACCTATTTTCTCCGTAGGTTGTAAATTTTCCATGGTTTGTTTTCTTATTCTCAAAAATCTTTTTACTAGACGGTTATGCTGTTAAGTTGCGCAAAAATAATTTTTTATCTTACCTTGAAGGCAGTAGACGAGTATGTGAGCCGAGCACATTTCCTCATCTAAAAATCGCGTTCGATTAAAACATCCGATGCGATTCCTACGTGAGTTGCCCATGTGTTTTATTTCAGGTGTTTAATTATACAGGTCGTGCAGACACATCCTAACATAGTAGTTCCCAGGACCGACTTTCTTCCAATCTCGTCATTGATCAATAATTTGCAGTTTCCTTGATGAACACAAACGGGATTTATTCACTTTTTATTTAGTGCCTCTTCTTTTTTTCATGTCAAGATATGATATGAAATACATTCACATCGATGTTGAGATATTTGCAAACTCCGGAGTGCAGGTGTCTGCAGGATATTACCTTCTCAGGGAGCTAAGGCGTTCATAATCGCATCATGCGGTTCTTTCGTTCCACCTTTCTCTCAGTCGTGTTTTTTATAGGTGCTTCAGCAATCAAAGGTGCGTGTGGCGCAGTGGTTGTGGGCGCCACTGGGATACCGCACGTGGAATCGATCACCGCGCCCGTGGCCCACCAAGCTCTCCGTTCCTCCGGGGTCGCTAAATTGATACCAGACTTGTCTGGCAGGATAGCACCACTGTATCGGTACAACGGTAGGCCATGCGAGTCAATATAAAGACCAAATATGCATCCAATCACCTTCAAACAGTGCTTAATGAACTCGAATGCATGACGCATCCCTCAGGGATATATCAACGCCAAAAGCTATATTTTTTATTTTATCTTTTTATCAGCACTCACCCGTCAACGGTATTGATCTGGAGAGCGCAAATCGGCAAGGGACCCAGTTAGGCTGAAGCTGTAGTAAAAATCACTATGTAATCACTTCCTATTTATTGCTTATTCTTTTTTTATGGTAAGGTATTTTGTGAAATATAACCACAATATAATCTTCAACGAAGCTGAGATATTTGCAAAACTCTGGACCGCAGGTGTCTATGGTGGGGAACGAACGCGTTATTGTCCTTTCCGGGGAGTAACGCGTTCACCACCACACCATGCGGGTCCTTCGTTTCGCCTGTCTCTCAGCTAGTTCTCATAACCACAATGTGGCATCTACAAAACTCCGGAGTGCAGGTGTCTGCTGTGGCGATCGAAGACGCTATTACCCTTTCTGGAGGCTAACACGCTCACCACAACACCATGCTGGACCGTCGTTTCGCCCTTCTCTCTGTCGCAATATTTCGCGTCATGCCCTTCGATGGAAGAAGAACAGAAAGTAGATAAAAGAGTGATTATACTGTGATTTATACCACAGCTTTAGCTTAACTGGGTCCAATGCCGATTTGTGCTTCCAGATCAACCCCGTTGGCGGTTGATAGCTGACAGAATCCGTAAAACACGGCTGAGAGAATGGCGAAACGAAGGATTCGCATGGTGTAGTGGCGGACGTGTTACCCCCGGGAAGGTTATTGCCTGGAAACACCCACGGTCCGCAGTTTTGCAAACATCTCAGCATAATTTTGGCTACAAACGGGATTGTTATCATACTATTTAGTTACGACAGCCGAGATTTCGACGGATTTCGCCAACTTCAGAGCCTGGAAAGATCAAGTTTATGTGCAATCTGGTGAGCAAAATACTTCCATAATCTCGACAGTGAAATTCGAAACTTAAATTCCATTTGTATCGAAAACAGCCTCTTCAGACGTTCACCCTTCTATATTAGTTTTCCATTTTTTTCTTATTATCAAGTCTTCCATGAATCAAGCCAAATCGGAAGAAAACTGCCTTTCACTTTTCTAAGATCATATTAACTATTTAATTAGTTAATTTTTTTTCACTGTGTTTAGCATTTCGATACCCACGCATAGCTTGCTGGGCTCTGAACGTGGGAGCTGGGTATACTCACGAGTAGCTTGTCAGGCTCTCCCAGAGTGGACATGGAGCTTATTTGTTGGAGGCGACTCCTAACCGCCTCCCATATACTTCCCTTTCACTTGATTGCAGGCTTTTGGCCGAATTGACTCGTAGAATACAAGCCTCATAAGCGAGAGAGCACCCACACACGCACGCATGAACACGCCTAGCAAGCACAGAAAGTATGTGCCAAATCGGCGCAGCAGAAACAGGGAGTCCATCCCCTGGATCCACCTGCGTCTCAGGGAAGCAAAGGTCGATTTTGGTCCGCGATTAACCCCCCTATCCGCCACCTCGGGAGACACCACGTAGCCTCGCGACTAACTGGCTAGAAATCCCTCATATGAGGGAGATCCGTGGCCCTACTTGATTAGATAGTTTTATTAAGCGGTATTAAAACAGCGAAGAGCCAGATGGGAAAGTAACTATGTAAATCTTTCTATCCTTCTTCTTACGCAGAATAGTATGGTATATAGTGTTTCACTGGCAAGGAATTCAGGCGTTTTTTGTTCTTATTTCAGTCGCTCGATGTGCGTTTATTTTGTGGAATTCCACTAAGAAAGGAGCAACTGTGGTGTCTGATCTAACCATGTCACTTTTATATCGCTTTTAATTGCAGTTCTATTTTCGGAGGTGAAATTCAAACTTTGACGAAGTATTGTGGTGTGGCTCAGAAATAGCTAGAAAAAAATAAAGCTTTTTATCTTTTTTTTCATTTTTTGCACGTGCTTCACACAAAGTTCGGTATTTCCACCCAAAAGTTCGTGTAAGAGTAAATCAGTGGAGCAACTTTTCTGGAGCAAAACTGATCATGAAGATACAAAACTCGCTCCACTTCGTGAGAACCAGCGATTACTTGTGGTTACCACAGTGGAACACGATAGAACGGGGTACTCAAGATTCAGAGGAAAAAATCATGCTCAACTATTAAAACACCGGTCAGTTTAGGGATTGTGTTGCTGTTTACATGATTCATTGTGAACACGGACCATTAATTTATGAAGAACATTCCCCATCTCCTAGGGAGTACTCTCTATCTTCCTATTACAACACTTTTCTTAGGTTAGTTATGCATTGGTTAATGTATACGATTCCATACTTAATGTGTTGTATTATTACTTTGCTTGCAACTCTCGCCCCACCTTAACACCCAGCTATGCCCTCCAGGTGTAACAAGATCGTATGCACCAAGTGAATTTCCACCGTTTCCTCTGACTCCAAACAAGAGTAGCACCACTCCATTCACCTACACTGTTTCCCTACTTTTATGTGAAAAATTAGGCTTATAGTTCGTCTTTGAGAAGTCTGTCATTTTTTTATTCCTTCTTTCGTTCCTGATTTTGGTTTTAATTTCGCCTCCAAATCGACTATTAGGAAGACCGAACGAAGAAACCACTGCCGGAAAGATACTTCCTCGGATCCACATTGTCGTGAAAACCTGGAAACCATCTTGCAACTTCATGTCAGCACTCCAGGAAAGATCAAATTGCTCAACCAGCAATAGGCCAGCCTCAGCGCCCGCAAACTGCGTACTGTCGTCTCACACGTCACCGCTGATTGAGACTTCCAGTGGGAGGCCAGAAAATCTCGGGTTGCACAGGACGACACTGGAACCGGATCTGATGAACATACGCACGACATGCAATGGAGATTGTTTTTTACTCTGCACGTATAACACTAGAACAATCTCAGATGTCCATCTTCAAGCCCTTGTTGTAGCCGCAGATTGCATCAAATTCTACATGATCGCCTACAAGAAGCAAAAGTAGGAAGACCAACGTAAGCCAACTAAACAAAGGGATCCTTATCATACGCCAAGGAAAGGTCCCATCACAAAAAGCTGGTGGTTTAGATTTTGTCGTCTATCCGTCCGCTGTCCATCTCATCGACCCGAACGCGATTCTGTCCTCTGGAATGGCTGTCTTCCGTCTTCAACCATCGCGTCATGAGAAAGTCACTGTCATCAATTGCTAATCGCCAACTAGTGCACTAATGAGTACGATTTAGAAGCGTTCTACTATCAGTTGAAAAAATTTATACGCATTGATGAAGCGCCCTATAGATTAGTTGCAGGATACATCAAGGTCAGAATAGAAAAGGCCAACGAGAGAGAACGCAGAATAGAAAATTTTGGATTAGGAGAAAGAAATAAAAATGGAATTGGTCTCGCAGGAGTCCTGTCTTCAGCACGCCTATTCTATGGAAACTTGTTCTTGTAGAAGAAAGAAAACCACCACTCGACAGTGGGCTAAAGGAAGGACTCTTGCAGGAGATCTACCATATTCTGAGAGAAAATGGTGCTTACTTGACGCATCGGAAGTCCCGTCATTCTGTACTTAGACTGATCATTGTGAAGATTCCATGCAACAGCAAGCTGGAAGACTATCTATGACATTGACCAGAAGAAAAAGTCCAGCTGTATATGACGAGAACATTCTGAACAAAATCGTATTCAAACGTGACAGTCAGGTTAAAGAAGGCCAGACCGAAGACTACGAGCTGTTTGTCCAAAGACTTAGAACTTGTGTCGAAATCTCCTCGGATCCCCAAGAAGGCGAATCAGGCCGCATCTCCATTACCAATAAAGAGTTGTTCAAGAAGAGAAGGGAACTGAAATTGGTCTTACTGCAGCGTACCTAACACGACTAGTAATAAATGCCAATTGCAGAAGAACTTTGCGTAAAGATCTACATCATAACAGGCAAGAGAAACTGTCAGAAGCAACACAAAAGGAAACAATCTGAAAGAATGCCGTCAGGTCTTGTGTGACTACACTCTTCCACTATCAGACCTGATTAACAAAGTGGGGTCACCAAAAATTTCCACCATGTTAGTAACGGAAAAGTTCATATAAGGTCTTCCACACTACATGTCCCAGGCCCTAAAACATCCACTGGAGAAAGACCACCTGGAATTCGTCCCTCTGTGGTTCGAGTTGCGATACAAAGCATGAGAAAAGGCACAGTTCCAGAACCTGATACTCTCATTCCCAACTTTCTTAGAGATGTAAACCTCAATTTACATGTGCTTCTCGCAAGCCATTTGGGGCCTACCAAGAAAAGGAAAAATCCTGGAGTAATGGAGGACGTCGCGCATGGTCATCTTGCCTAAAAAAGGTGACCGAAGGGATCTTCGTTACTATCGTCCGATATACTTGGTAAGTGTACTCCACAAGCTCTTCACGAAGAGCATCCTATCGCGATACCTAGGACATTGGATGAGACAAACCTGGTTGAGCAATAAGGATTTTGACAGGGAGTTTAATGCACGGACCACATCCAAACTGTGTCCAGGATCCTTGAAAATTGTCGGGAATACCATCTGCCTTTAGTCCTCTATCGACTATGAAAAAGCGTTTGACACTTTTGAAATGAATGCAATCCTATCAGCGCTAGTCGATCAAGCAGTCGACCCCTCTTACACAAGAACTCTGTCTGACTTTTATCGGAACTGAACTATGAAGATACAGTTTTTCCAACAACCAGTAAACATTTCCATAAAAAAGAGTTCGGCAAGGCGACACCATAGCGACAAAGCTGTTCAGTGCCGCACGGCAGTGAATAATGAAGCCATTCGATTGCGATGAGAAAATCATACGTATTCATGAAAAATCGCTATCAAATAACCGTTTTGCCGGCGACATTGTCATCTTTTGAAGAAGTAACAACGAAGCAGAAACGATAACCAATGAGCTCGTCGAAGTGGATAAAATGGTCGGACTACACACAATTCGGAAGAAGACCTACTTATGGAAAACCCAAGATGCGATGGCGATCAAATCAAACTGCACGGTTTTCTGATTGCAGAGATCACCTCGTGCTTACACTTTGGGCCTCCACTTAACACCGAGAACAACGTGAAGGAAGAATTAAGGAGAAGAAGTAAAACAGTTTAGATCGCATTCGGGCCTCTTAAAGAAGCCATTAGCTAACTAAAACTCTCGAAAATCCGCGCTTGTATTTCCAATTCGATGGTCCACCTAGCGCTCTTTTGTGCAGCACGAAGGTAGGCCGATACATCAACTATGTAGAGTATAATACCCACAGAGGGCTTCAGTGATATCTCCTGAAGTGTAACCGACGTCCACCACATCTAGCCGGAATGCGAAGCTCTGTTCTCTGAACTCTGTCTCATCGTCGAGACACAGGAGAACACACATCAATAGCCGAACACAGATGATTCGGTCATGTATTGAGAACAGCAGACGACAGATGGACGAAAAGAACTGTCGAGTGTACTTCACGAGGATGCAGGCGGCCTCTATTACGAACACCCATACGTTGCGCGGTCGTCTTCGTAACCAAGATCAATCAGCTGTACTCGAAGCTGCATTTGTTTTTACAGATAACGGTATGAGAAGACTCGCACCCACCACCACGCTCGAATCAAAGCACCACCACGGAAGACGATTGCGAGGAAAAGAAACGGACGGAAAATGTGTTGGGGTCAGTACAGCTCGTGAAGACGGACCGTCCAATTATCCGGGTGTAAGTTCATATCATTCCTGCCTCCGTTCTATAAAGTGGACCCCAAATGTTAAGCATTCACTTCACATAATCAATGAGTGTATCGATATGTCTCCCTCTCCACAATACTCCATGAATTCATAGTAAAAGCCTCTAAATTGTTTAATGCACCTCCTTATCTATGTTCTCGTAGAACATTGAAAATACGTACGCTTGCTAGCCTCGTTTCGTTTGTGATTAATATGTTAATATTATTTATATAAAGGTTTAATCCATTCTCGACGATGGTCACTGCAGGGTCCATTTCCAGTTCAGTTCCAGAAGTCTTTTGCCACACTATGGGTATTCATTCGCATGTTAATCGAAAGCAGATCGAAATAGGAAAGAGACCATAGAACGCGATCATTCCAATAAACAATCCACAAAAAACACACACATACACACACACACACACACATACACACACACACACACAGCACACAAACACACACACACATACACACACAGACACAGACACACACACACACATACACACACACACATACACACACACACACACACACACTACACACACACACACACGAACGAGTTCACTTCTCAACGACGCGCTCTAAAATGCGACACTAAGAAAATTGTCAAGATATAAAGAAATAAGCCATTGTGAATACTTTCTTTTTTTAAATGTTATTCAGTTACAGATGTATGGTTAACGTCATCGGAACTACAAATTGTGCGTGACGGGCCCTGAACATCAATGAACTGCGCGTTCATGGATGTGATTTGTCGCATGTTATGACCAAGAACATCTACTCAATTATTACTACGTAATCTTTTACCGATTTTTTTGGCAGCAGTTCTCAAAAAGCATTTGTTTCATCACCTAAAACATCGAACATTTATCAAATCACCTTCCTAAAAAAGTCATGGTTCCGTTGGCCTGAGCGGGATCAAGTTAAATAACATGACTGGAACGCTGTATTTGAATTCTGGGTGATAATAAGAATACTATTCCTTTTCGATTACTTTATCACAACAGACAAACATCCAAAGCTGTTTGCTTCTGGAGGGCGTCATTCAGAGACAGAGCTATATCCGGCAATTCATTGCCACATTAAGGGATCTGATTCATGGGATCAAGGCGTTGATTTCGTATACCGAAAGCCTGGCATAGAAGAATATATTCTATGCCGGTAGTGTCGTATAGAGAAATAAGGTGTGAAAGGAACGGTAGTGACGGAAACAACTAACGGTATGTTTGACCAACGGAGGCAGCTACAGACAAATAGTTAGCAGTGCCTTGTTGACAAAGAGTACTCCACAGAAAAACTCTCCTGGCTTATCCATCAGAACTTGAGAGGAAAATAAGTGAAAGCGTAATTCAAGGAGTACGAAAACATTTATTGCATAAATTACAACATATAGAATCATTTCCCCTATGCAACATACAATGGACAGCCAACAAGCAGAAAACAACAATAACTCTATAATAGTTATGTTATGGATTCCCCGAGCGAAATTATGTATAAGCAAAAGCAATAAATCCGCTGTGCACCTAAAAATACCAGGTAACAAGGTGGAAGACGGATACACAGAAATATTTACGAGTACCTTGTTGGTAGAGTGCTCCCCAAGAAAATCTACCTAGCTTATCCATCAAAACTTGAGAGGAAAGTAAATGAAAGCGCATTACAAACAAGGACTATGAAAAAAATTATTCCATAAGCTATAACATATACATGGCTGAGAGAAAGGTGAAACGAGGAACAGGCATGGTGTGGTGGTGAATACGTTAGCCCCGGAAAGGGCAATAGCGTGTTTGGTCCCTACCACAGACATTTGCGGTCTTGAGTGTTGCAAATATCTCAACATCACTGTGGTTATATTTCACATCGTACCCTCCCGTAGAAAAAAATACGCAGTAAATAAAAAAGTTGATTACATTGTGATTTACAGAATACATAATCATTCTCCATACGCAAGTAATAATAGACAGTCAGCAAACAGAAAACATGAACAACTATTGTGTTATGGAGTCGTCGACCGAGATTATGTGCATCCACAAGCAACACAACCCCCCCCATACACCTAAAAACACCAGGTGACTAGGTGCAAGAGAGGTCATATGCCCAAACTATGGAAAATAATGTTTCGTAAGAACCATGGAAAAAAATGATTTAAATACTTACCAGCACCCTAAACAGCAACACGGCACATTATCCTCCCTCACATTTCGCATTCTTCATAACCATTCCTGAGTGTTAGTTGATCGAAGGCGACTCTTCTCCCTATAAACTTCAATCACCAAGCCACAAAGTAAGAGAAAAAACGAAATTAATTATGACAAAGGAACAAGAAAGATATCGAGAAAGAAGATAGTGTTGTAACACAAGTCTTGCCTGGTGTCAGCTCGCTTCCTCTAATCCACAAAACAGGGCGCCTGCCTATGATGAAGATCTGAGAACGTCCTAGTACGGCCATTCTAAGATTACAGGCGAATCGACACGATGAGGAATAAGTGGTTTTCAATCCCGAACAATTTTGGACTCTATAAAATCAAAACTTTAATTAACTCAATCATTACCATTCACAAGACGAACGCTATAAAAAGAAGTTCCAAAAAAGATGAAAAGTAATTGCCTTGTACAAACATCATCGACAACGTCAAAGCTTAACTTTCAGTCAGGAACTAATTACCGCTAGCAATTCCTTGTAATACAAATTCGAAACACAGTTTGAAGCTTTTTCAGCGTGGAATCGAGTACGTTTTTTCTTGCGACAGCAGTGCTCACTGGGTTTGATGTCTGCGCTTGATACACTGTTGGAACTAAAAGTCAATGTGGAATAATAAATGTATAAAATACCACGGCAAATTATTTTAAACAAAAACAATTTTTTTACTCGACTCATCTTTCATCTCCACTGTGTGGATTCCAGCACTTTTCGCGTTCGATTCGTTTCCTCGCATCCAACGTCCACTGAGCTTCTCCAACTTTTGACGTGTGGCTTCCGTTGTAGCTTGAGGATTTTTCTTTAACAAGAACTTTCTCTTGTTATAGTATTCAATCACTACAAGCCTTGATGATCTTGCGCTGAGGATTGCGCACAAGTTGACATTGTCTTTCCATATCAGCACCATCACACCGTTCCGATTCTGTTGCGCCTTGATTTGTCCTTACGTCAATCTCTGCCAGATAACCTGCTTCGGGAACACTAAAGTGCTACTGTATTTAGAACCACTTCCTATACGTAACTTGAATATTGTGATTCTAATTTGTCTTCTACTAGGATATTTAGACAACTCGTCTTCACGAGTTGTGTGGATCCCGACACATTTTCCACTTGTTTCCTCCCACACCCAATCGTCGTCCCATTGAATAACGAGATGAAACTATTACTGTGTTCCCAGGTGATCATCACAGATACTATCCATCTCATCCGAGCCGGTTTCCCTCCAGGAAACCACTCGAAGGATTTAAGTTAAGCTGTAAGATATAAGAGGCTATAGGATCACTCACCATAGGAAAAAGGGAAAAGCTCGTCAAACTCATAGAATTAAAACTCCAAGAAGGTCAACAGCAAAAATAACAGAATAACATAATAGAAGGTAGAGAATAAAGTGGAATAGAACAGAGAACAGAATAGAATAGTAGGGAATAGAAAAGTAGTAGAATGAGAACAGCAGAACACGAAATACCAGTAAAAATATAGTCAAAGCCAAATAAAAAAGCCACACCTGTAGAGAATATTTCCCGTGAAATATTCTCTATCTTTCACTTTAACACCTCGTGTACCAATCATATTATTAGGTTGTAACATACGAAATATCCAATTTTATTGTTTTAATTTTCCGTGTGATTTTTTAAACAAAAATTTCGTTCTTTATGTACGTTTAATATATAGTTTTGAAAAACAAAGTCTGCTTTTTTTCCTCAAAGTTTAACGTTTTAACATTTTTATAGGCTTTAACTTTAACATAAATCAACACGCCTAAAATCTTATGCTTTTGCACTACAAGTACGTTAAGGTTATCACCAATCCTCATTTAAACACTATGTATTGTCAACATAACAATCTTCTCGATTACTTGCAATATTCACAAGTACTCAACCTTGCAAATAATCTTCTTCGTTGTTAAAACAATCCCGCCATCGCTATCACACTCTTGCACTATGGGTCCGTGAATCCTAGCCCTGTTGTAAGGTACAAAAAGGCAGAATTGTTCCCCAAAATAATGTTTCGGACGTAAGCAAGATCCCTTTTAACCTACCCTTCATATCAAATGAAGTAAGTTGGGCCACTAAGAGATGCTTACGAAAAAGTTATCTTGAAAATTATGTAACCGTTACTGATCTCCTACCCAATACCCTATCAACTAGTCCACAATCGTTTTTATGATAGTTTGTGATTCACGTGTGGACTCTCCAGCTGAGCCCACACTCAAAAAGATTACTTTCATGAATCGCAGGTAACATATTAGATGTTTAAATATCGTATCGACAAACAAACTGTGAAATGTACTCCAACAGAATAAAATAGCGAATGGTGACAGGAGTGCGGCTACAACGTTGACAGTTGTAACATTGTAGAGTACATAGTAAATTGCATACAAATTCCAGCAATGCAGAGTACTCTCTCCAATAAATTATTTGCGTTATTCACCTTATACGAGGTTACTATGTAACTTTTTATAAGTAAAATTTCTAAAGAATAAGGTTAAAAACACGCCCTGAATATTTTTGGGTAAGTCATCAAATACCACTGAATGAAGATATTCCGCTATTGTCACACAACTGCAAATATGTGCTATGTGGAAGTTATGAGAAGTGATAAGGTTTAAAACTATTAGATTATCTGTTAATGATAACGGTGGTAAGTTTCAGTAATTTATCCTCAGTTAGATGTTAAGGTAACGAGAAATCACCTTGGCGATGCTTCCATTCATCGCCATAAGAAACTCTAGAATCAATAGCGAAAACTGGACAGAGAGCAAGTCGAAATGGCAAAAGTATAGAGAATTTCTTTATCAAATAGAGAATTCTCTATCTACCTAACAAATACATTCTATAAGTTGACAAAAAACACTTCTTGTTACTGCACGTAACCCATTGTATAGTAAAATATTTGCAATGACACCCGCGTGCGTGCCCTACATTCACATACCATCTTAACTACTGGGCACGCCACTAGATATGGCAACTCTTAGTCATGAGTCACACCACCAGGCCTGCTACCAGGCACGACTCAATCAATCGCTTAGAAAGTAGACCTTGCGACCCACGCCACTCGCTTGTATCTAACAAAACTGTACAAAACAATCTGTGTCACATATTTTTGTTTATAAACCTGTAGACATTTGTTACGATAAATGAGTCTAATCATTGCTTGGATAACCGGAGTTAGAGCTTCCCAGTCAAGTCATGGAGCAACGTAGCATAAGGCTACTCTAGCAGACTCAATGTATAAATGATTTAGTTACATAAGTTTGAGGATGTGCGGCACATATAACTACACTAGTGAAAGTCCTGCTTGGCAAACTAATGAAATCGGTCATGCCGTCCAATGTCGGACAAAGGACAAACCCGACCAACTACTACTCTATATTCCACTGGCCAACCAAAACATGAATTCACAGATGGTACAGATGGTTTTGCTTCTAACATTCCGTCGTTATTTAAGGTTAGTCCTATTAGCTGTGTATACGGACAAAGTGATAGATCAACATCGTTTTTAACTCTAATACTTAGCCAGTTGTTAAAGCATATTCTAGCCCATCCTGCAAATACTCAAGTGTTTCTGAGTCGTCTACACAACACGCGTCCTAACAGCTCGAATATGATAGAATCCTTCGGCGTTACCGCTCTTTATACAAACGTGTCGAATGAATCCGCTATGCAAGCCATCTTCGAACTCCTTATAGTACAGGAAGGAGCAATAGAAATGTATGGGTTCACACTTCAAAAGCTCATGGCTCCTTTTAAATGAGTGCTTGAACTGCTCAATCTTCAGATGTTCAGGGAAATATTTCACGCAAATAGGACGGTTAACAAGGAGACAGCGACATGCGCCAAAACCTTGCCATTGCATTTATGTCTGAGGTGGAAGCACCAGCACTCGATCTCCAGCCATTACTCCACTGTAGAAAAGTAGATAACTGTCACGTCCGACTTTCTATTAACCTCGGCATTGATCAAGTAATTCTTCGTATTCTTGTTGAGCAGACACGAGGTGTTATTTTCATTCCCCATTCACGAACAAGCCGACGCTTCGGCGGACTTCGCCTTCCCCAGAGCCCAGAAAGGTCATGCCGACAGCAATCCATTCGACGAAACACCTCCATAACCAAACAGAGAAAACGCTGAACCAAGACCTCAATCACATTGAACACAGCCCTGCACACTCACCGCTCTCCATGAGGCTTCCACTGAGTCCGTCGCGTGGAGAGCAACCGCACAAAGTTCACATGGAAGCGCAATATGCCCCTGCCATCAAAACAACAGCCTTATACACTTCCCAATGTCACGCGTGATAATGAGGCACTCTTCCCCGCGGTTCATTCTCGGATTTCTGGAATTAATCCAGAATTGCGATTCCCGTGCGAGGATCGTGACACGCACTTCAAAGTCCTCCCCGCTATGTCTCTGGGTCCTATGCGTGCCCAGTGGGGTATTTGGTTTACAGTTCCCAGGATCGACTTTCTATTAACCTCGGCACTGGAATATGAATGCGTCGTTTTCTTGTTCAGCAATCGCGAGGTTGTTATGCAGCATACATTTAGGATCGATCCTCGCGCAGGAATCGAGAAGACAAGCGCGCAAAACTCTCGAGGCGTTCCGGATTAATTCCAGAAATCCGAAAATGAACCGCAGGGAAGAATGCCCCACTATCACGCGTGACACTGGGCAGTACACAAGGCTGTTATTTTGATGGGAGGGGCATACCACGCTTCCACGCGAACTCTGTGCGGTTGCTCTCCACGCGACACACTCAGTGGAAGCCACATAGAAAGCGGTGAGTGTGCAAAGCTATGTTCAACGTGATTGAAGTCTTGGTTCAGCGTTCTCTCTGTTTGGCCATGGAGGTGCTTCGTCGAACAGATTGCTGTTAACATGACCTCTCCAGGCTCTGAGGAAGGCGAAATCCGCCGAAACGTCAGCTTGTTCGTAAATAAAGAATAAAAATAACACCTCGTCTGCTCAACAAGAATACGAAGAATAGATGACTGTTTTATCCTTGGCTCCGCTCAAAAGGAAATAAACAAATGTTTTGAGCCGTTGAACAAACAGTCAACTATTTTAATTTTACCCGAAGGAAGCTGAAAGAAAGCTGACTTCCATTCCATTGACAAGAAGTGAACGTTCAAACTGACCTATCCGAAAACGGCTACGTTACGAAACGACACTAAAAGCCAAGTAGTACAAACGTACTGGCTGTTGTAACGATGAGCTCACAACTTTATATGAATACCAAGTGGTTGTTGCTGCCACGCTGGGTTTCTGTGCGAGTCGCTGAGTCGAACACCTCAAATTTGCGTAATTAAACTGTTTATATACATATTATTTACACGATAACGCAATAAGCAATAGAAATGCATGTACAATAAATTGCATGTGAGATGGTTCAGTAGGTAGTAGTCTGACTAAACAGACTACGCTAACAGTGATGTAGACCAATATACAGCACGACTATGAGGACATGAGAGATGATCAGGAGATATTGTTCGTGTAACAATAATAGCATACCTACAACAGCGTAAGAATTTACACTACCACAATACAAGAATGTGATAGTGATAGCTGGTTGTTTCAGCGATGAGGAAGATTTTGCGGAATGGAGTACTTATAAGCAGTGTAGGCATTTGAGACAATTGCTGTATTAGCAACGCTTAGGATAGATGACAACTGATGACAACATAAATATGATGATGATAGAAGAGCACAGGACTTTAGTTTACATTATGTTGGCCTAAACATATGAATTAGTGTGGCGTTGGTGAACTTCGTGGAGTGCATGTAACGCGTGGAAGTATTTCAGAAAGTTACTAGAGTAAGAACTAGTAATGGTTACACGAAAGATTGATGATAACCTTAATATGTTGACAAAGCAAAAGCTGCAGAATTTATTTAACTATGTTACTTTCAAAGCAAATGAGTGGTGATAGAAGATTAAGTGAGAGGACAAGATGATGATGAAAGGCGTAATGGCGAACTCGAGGCGTCGTCAGAATGCAAATGGCCGTGGTAAGAAGTGTCGCTAGATCCAAGCGAGAGGCGTGGGTGGAAGGGTTACGGCACGAGTCGCAACGTCTAACCCCTAACAAATGAGTCGTGCCTGCCTGGTTGCATGCCTGCTGGTGTGTCTGATGGTTATAGTTACCGTATCAACTGGCGTACCCGACGGTTAGAATGGGATGTGAATGCAGGGCACTCGCCACTGTCAGAAGACATGCAGACTAAAGTTACTACAGAGAATATTATTTTCTACTAGATGTTTATTGGTCGAATTGTCGACACGGGTTCATTACCTTCCTCATCCCTTCAAATACAAAAAAGGCGCTTGCAAGAAACATGCCTCGAACAGATACCAGCGTATGCACTAGAAGAGAGCAAAAGGAAGAATCGCGAAAACTGACGCAACAAATAGCTTTTTCCAGTGGCCACGAAACTATAACTTCTGAGGATAGCTGCAGAGGAAAACGCAAGCCCGCAAACAATAACTCCATTGATAATAAGGTCCCGTTTACCATACTCTTGATTTCAAACGAATTAGGTGCAGCTATATAACGCTACTTAAGAGGGGGCCCGTCAAGAGAAATTCGGTAACAACACCACCGGATACACTGAGACTCCAGCTAGTTCGTAACCGCTCTATACGAACGTCTATACCAAAGAATTGCATAACATGCTCTAACGGTAGAGACGGTGATTGTATGAGTTCGGATAAGGTTTACTCCATGTTTGTGAAGCGTGCGGGGACGAATACATTGGCGAAAAGGGTATACCAGTCTGCATCCGTTTAAAAAAACACCTAGTCGGTAAACTTAAACTTAAACCAAATACTCAACAAGGTGCGCAGAGAACACAAAGAGACATAATGAGGAAGATTTTGAAGTCGAAGTTACCATCCTCGCACATGAAATGGAAACTTAAGCGCTCAAAACTCTTTAATCATTCTGGATAAACTGGAAGAATCCGAAAATGAACTCCAGAGAGGAATGTCTCGTAACCACGCGTGATCTCAAACAGTATGTACGATTGTTATTTTAACGTGAGAGTAGTACATTGGGCATGCGAACTCTGTGGGTTTGTTCTCAACATGGAGATCACTTGCAACTCGAGGATCGGCTTTTAGAAAGACGTGCCCTTTAGGACGAAACAGCGAAGCCTCGGCTGCCCTGCAACGCTAAGGCTCGGCATTTAGAGCCATCTTATTCATACGATAAGATGGTAACTCATTGGGAACAGTTCTATAATTGAATTATACAGTACATATGTGTACATGGTATCACCGAAACCATCCCAGGAAATTTAATTTCTGACGAGTGAATTCCTCAAAGGAGATGTGTTGTACTGAAATAGCTCCTTTGTGTTATGCGTCCTGCCACGCTGTGTTTCCCAATTCTGTCATAACATGAAATCTCAAATCTGGATAACTGAACCTTTAAATGTGACAATATGAATACAATGATAAGGAAATTATAATGACAGGAATGCGGATGTAAAACTGTGAATAACGAGCCAATCTGTAAGTGGTGACGATACAAAGAGCAACAAGATACGTTATCAATGGAAAAGCATCTTCCGTAATACTACTTAAGTGATATGACGAAAAACAGTTATATTAAAAATCGTTAGCTAAGAAAGTATGGTTAGGCGTAGGTTAGGCCGGAAACTGACGTGAGTCTACTAATCGATAATGGACGCCACATACGGTTTGCTGATGCGCGGCGCAAACGCCACTGTTGAATATTCGCTTGACTGAGTATCACGCGAGTACAACGGTAGAGGAGAGGAGGTTACAGGTATAGCACACACATGCACGGCATAGTGCCGACATATTACTGAGCCCGAAGAACGATCTTCAATTAACCTTGGCATTGATTGATAATTCATCGTATTTCCTCAATGAGCAGACGCGAGGTTGCTATGATAGCATTTATTAGCACACAATAGCGATGTCTCCGCGGTTTCGTCTTCTTTAGAGGAGAGGTCAAGTAGACATGTAATTTACTTGATACTTAATACTTGAACGGCCCATCCTCACTAGTTGTGCGGGCCCCAGCGTAATCACCATTTTTTCGGAAGTTTGCTGGTTAAGCCATTGTGGTTTCCTGGAATCCCGAGGACAGCCTGGCCAAAGTCTGCCCCAGGTCGTCACCACGACAAGCGGTTACAGCTCTTGTGGATCATAGGGAGATTTGCCACCATGCGACTTTTTATACCAGGACAGGGTGGACTCTGGTATTGGTTTACTCTTAGCTAGGCTTCCTAGTGAAAACGCCGGGCTCCTTCTCAGCTTGGGAGACCCTGCCGGGAGGACGAATCCCCCTGCTGTACATCGCAGTCCGACAACCAGGAACACCTCCCAGCCACGTTGAGGCGGTAAACCGTTGAGAAGAAAGTGCAATTTACTTAGCCAAAACTTTCGTAACCTAAGCAGGTAAGACTTAACACATAAATTTGCAGTCGCATGATAAACAGCTTCTTTTAAATAGCAACCGTTCTATTCGTTGTAAATCCACCGCAGAGTGGTTCATTCTAGGATTTTTGGAACCAGCTCAAAACGACTCAAGAGTTTTACATGCTGATGTTTTAGATTCCCTGTGCGAGGGTAGTGAATTTTAGTTCAAAATCTTCTCCGTTGTGTTTTTTGCGTTCTATGCGCGCCTAGTGGAGTTTTGGTTTCAATTTAAATTTACCGAGTAGGTGTTCATTTAAACGGGCACAGAGTGGACTAGCAGTTTTGCCAACGTATCCCCCATGCTTTACAAGGGATTAGGTACACCGTACACGAACTCGTGCAATCACCGTCTCTACTGTTAGGGCAAATTATGCAGTTTATCGTTGTACACAGACGGTCAGATAGGCGGTTACGGACTAGCTGGCGTCTTAGAGTGTCCGCTGGTATTTCTACCACTCTACCGAATTCTCTAGACCAGCCCTCCTTAACCAATGTTTTATAGCGGCAATTATTTCGTTTCAATTGAAGAGCATGGTAAGCGGGACCTTGTTATCAATAGAGTTATTGTTTGCGGGCTTGGGTTTTCCTCTACACCTCAAACGGCAAGTGTTTAAAAGAAGCTGTTTAATATGCGGATGCAAGTTTACGTGTTAAGTCTTTTCTGGTAAGGTTATGAAAGTGTTTGGCTGAGTAGATTGTATGTCAGTTTGATCTTGGGAATCGCTATATGTCATATTTGTCAGTATTTGAACAAAGCAAGCAGTCATATTTTTTAAAAACTGATTTTTTGCTCAACTTCGGGTGAACTAATCAATGTTTTTTTCAATTCATGAACTTGGGAGAGGTACTTACTTCGGGTACTTGGATGGCCCGTCTTGACGAGCTGTGCGGACCCCAGCACATATGCCTTTCGTTCCTTGCTCTCGCAATCGTGGTCCATGGTGGTGGTCTTGTTGGAGCATAGTAGCGCGTGTGAGTCTCATGTCGTGGTCCTTAAAACAACTGCAGCTGCGGGTACAGCTGATTAACTTTGTTTATGAACACGTCCGCCCAACGTGTAGGTGGTAGTCCTAGGCGACGTTTGCATTCTCTTGGAGTCCACTCCACTGTTCTTTTCGTCAACCTGTCGTCTCTTCTTCTCATTACGTGACCGGTCCCATCTATGTTTCGCTATCGATGTATATTCTCCTGGATCTCGAATATATGACAGATTTCGAAGGTCAGAGCTTCATATTCCGGATAGATATTGAGAGAGGCGGTTATATTTCAGAAGACATCGCTCAAGTGCTCTGTGAGTAGTGCGAAGCATTCTTGACGTGGTCAAAGCATCAACCCACGTCTCTGCAGCATAACAGAGCGCTGGGAGGACCGTAGAATCGAAGAGATGAGTGCGAATTTTCGGGTCCTTCAATTGGTCAGTGGCTTCCTTTGACAGGCCCGAATGCGACCCAAGCTGCTCTCCTTCTTCTATCTAGTTCCTCCTTCATGTTGTTTTACCATGTTCATTGATGGCCCAAGGTATACGTGCGAGGTGGTCCCTGCAATGGGAAAGCCATCCGATTCAATTTTTTTTGTAGGTTTTTTCATGAACTGGTCTTCTTTCGATCTATGCACAGTCCGAACTTTTTCCCCCTCTTCGTAGAGCTCGTTGATCGTCATCTCTGCTTCGCTAGTACTTCGAGAAGATGACAACGTCGGCGGCAAAACGAAGGTTTAATAGGAATTTTCCATCGATACGTATGCCTTTCTCATCCCAATCGAGTGACTTCATTATCCACTGCAGTGCGGCACTGAACAGCTTTGGCGATATTGTGTCGCCCTGTCGAACCCCTTTTTCCTATGGGTATGGTAAGAGGTCGATGGAAAAGCTGTATTTTCGTACTGCAGTTCCGATAACAGCCGGACACTGTTCTAATGTAGGACGGGTCCACTCCTTGGTCGACGAGCACTGATAGGATTGCTTTCTTTTCCACACTGCCAAACGTTTTTTTCATAGTCGACAAAGGTTAGAACTAAAGGCAAGTGGTATTCCCGACAAAGCTTCGATGACCCTGGACACGGTTTGGATGTGGTCCATGCAGCAAAATGCTTTCCGAAATCCTGCTTGCTGGACTGGTTGCGCCTCACCGAATGTCCTTGATATGCGCGAGAGGATAACCTTCGTGAAGAGCTTGCAGAGTACACTCAACAAGTATATGGGACGATAGTTATGAAGACCACTTCGGTCACCTTTCTTTGGGCAGGATGACCGTGCGCGACTTCCTCCACTGGTCTGCGGTTTTTTTCCTTTTGAAGGTAGGCTATCATGTGATTTGCGAGAAGTACAGGTAAATTGTGGTTTCCAGCTCTAAGGAAGTCGATGGTAATATTATCAGGTCCTGGAGCTGTGCCTCTTTTCATGCTTTCTATCGCAACTCGAACCTCCGACGGAAGAATTCCAGGTGGTTTTTCTCTAGGGGGGATATTAGGGTTCGGAACGGTGATTGTGGAACGGAGAAGGTTGGTGTAGATGGTTTCCGCTATTAATTCCATATCATGGCGGAAAGTGCTGTCGATCCCTTCTTCGTTCATCAGAGCTGACAGCGGAACATTGTAACCACACAAGTCCCGACGGCATTTTTTTCAGACTGCTTCTTTTCTCTGCTGCTTCCACTAGTTTCTTCTGCTTGTACCGATGTAGATCTTCCTGCAAAGCTCTTCTGCAGCTGGCATTTATTACTGGCCATGTTAAACGTGTTGCAGTAGGATCAAGCGTCAGTTTCCTTCTCTTTTCGAGCAACTCCTTTGTAGTGATGGAGATGCGATCCGATCTTCTTGCTTGAGGAACTGAGGCTAATTCGGCACAGCTTTTCAGTCCTTCGACAAGCAGCTCGTAGTCTTCGGTCGGGTCTTCTTTAATCTGTCAGTCACGTTTGGATAGGGCTTCGTTTAGAATGTTCTCGTCGTATACATCTAGACTTTTTCCTCGTCGTCGATGAAGACAGTTCTTTTTCAGCTTGCGGCTGAATCGAATCTTCGTGCGAAGAAGGCGGTGATCGGAACCAGTACAGAATGACGGGACTACCGATGTGTCAAGTAGGCACCATCCTCTGTTTGTCAGAATATGGCCAATTTCCGCATGAGTCATGCCGTTAGGAGCCTGCCATGTCCAGCGGTGGGTTTCTTTCTTCTGGAAAGGCGTGTTTCCATGGAAAAGACGTGCTGCAGACAGGAGCACTGCGAGATGGTTTCTATTCCTATCTCTTTCTCCTAATCCAAAAATTTCCGATCCTGGATTCGCTCTCGTTGGCCTTTCCTGTTCTGGCGTTGAAGTCTCCGACAACAAATTTATGAGATTCTTATGAGATTCTTTATCATTGCGGATGACTTCCTCCAACTGATAGGAGAACTCATTTAATTCGTACTCATGAACTGCGTCTGTCGGTGAGTAGCAGTTGATGATAGCGTTCTTCTTATGACGTATCTGTTGAAGACGGGGGATCGCTATGAGAGGGGAAAGGATCTCGTGTGAGTCGATGAGATGGACAATGGACGGGTGGACGACAAAGCCTACACCGCCAACATTTCATGACGGGATGTCCTCTCCACGGATGAGAAGTGCCCCCTTGTTTAATTGGTGGTCGGTCTTCGCGATTTGTGATTCTTCTAGTGCGGTCACACGAAATTTGATGCGATTTGCAGCTACAAGAAGTGCGTGAAGATCGCCGTCTGTGGAGATTGTTCTGGCATTATGCGTGCATAGTAAGAAACAATCTCCGTGCCGTGCCGAGCGTGTGTTCGTCAGATCCGGTTCAAATGACGTCCTGCGTAACCCGAGATTTTCTGGCCTCTCACTGGTCGTCTCACCTCCTGACGTCATAGACGGGAACACCCAGTGTGCGGGGTACTGAGGCTGGCGTGTTGCTGGCAGTACAACTTGGTCCTCCCTGGGGTCCTAACTTAACCTTGAAAGAGCGTATCCAGGTCTTCAACACGATGTGGATCCGAGGGAGGTATGTTTTCGGTGATGAATCTTTCGCTCGGTTTACCTACTAGTTGATTCGGAGAGATGTTAAAACCGAAATCAGAATCGAAAGTAGGAATGAAGAAGTAACCGACCACTCAAGGACGATGTAGAAGCCGAATCAGGGAGAGGTAGATATGATATGTTTGTGGTGGTTAAGATTTCGCAGCATTCAGACCTACAATGATTCCACTTGAATGTCCACAGTCTGTTTCGTCTTCTTCGGAATATATGTGGACCTTCAAACGCACATTCACTTTGCAGCCGTTTTTTAAATCGCGTTTCATTGCGCAGATGATGCAGCCCTAGAGAACGACTTTCGTAGTTTTGCTAGCGGAGAAGGCAAAGTTAGAGCAACTGGACTAACTGTCGTCTTAGTCTTTGATGTTACTAATTGTTTTTTATGAATAATGGTTTTTTTCCTTGTTATAAACTGTTTAGTAAAGGAACTGTAGACAGCATTTGAATCACTGCAGCTCCAAATAAGTCGAACGCGGCGGAACGTTAGCCACAATAAACATTTTTCGTCCACGTCGTGTAAACTCATGAGTAGAACAAAACAATTAGTAGCTAAGCAATTAGTAGCTCTTTTGGAACTCCTTCAAGCATTATTTACGCTCTAACTGTGAACGGTTCCATCTGTTCTTTCTACTTCTGTTTAGCAAACACGAAGTGTTATTTTATTTCTTTATTTACGTACTAGCTAACGTTTCGGCGGATTTCGCCTTCCTTTCAGACGTTGTTGTTGTTTTAGCGGTTCCATCTGTGTTTTTTTATGAATTCCATACTTTGATAATGATAGGTTACATTACTCTAAGAATCTGGGTTCCTCGCTTACCATCGTGAATTAGCCAACGATTTAATACTGCGTAGTCGAAGTATGATCGGAATTGAAGAACCCGGTTAAGCCTTCGATGAACTCCTGCTGGTGAGTGATGATGGTGCCTCCAAAGATATCGAATGAGAGGAAGTACCTTGTGAATTGTGCAAAAATTTCCTGAGCTTGCAATAAGTACATTTTGTTACTTCATTACCCGAGCTCTTTACTTCCTTCTTGTTTCTCTATTATAACTACTTTTGTTTTTCATCGTATTTTTTTTCTGTTCGGCGATTGACGTTTATAATAGCGTCGCCTTCGATCAATTTGCACTCGAGAATGGTTATGAAGAAGGCGAAGAGGAGGAGAACAATGTAGCGTCTTTCTGTTTAGGGGACTAGCAAGTATTTAAATCATTCTTCCCAATGGCTCTTACTATTCTTTCTTTCCCATAACTTAGGTATATGATCCGTCTTCCACCTTGTTACCTGATATTTTTAGGTGCACAGGGGATCTATTGCTTCTGCTTGTACATAATCTCGGTCGGGGAATCCATGACATTACTATTATAGAGTTATTGTTGTTTTCTGCTTGTTGGCTGTCCATTGTATGTTGCATAGGGGAAATGATTCTATATGTTGTAATTTATGCGATGAATGTTTTCCTACTCCTTGAATTACGCTTTCACTTATTTTCCTCTCAAGTTTTGATGGATAAGCCAAGAGAGTTTTTCTGTGGAGTACTCTTTGTCAACAAGGCACTGCTAACTATTTTTCTGTAGCTGCCTCCGTCGGTTAAACACACCGTTAGTTGGTTCCGTCAGTACCGTTTCTTTCACACCTTATTTCTCTATTCGACACCACCGGCATAGAAAATATTCTTCTATGCCTGGTTTTCGGTAATCGGAATCAACGTCTTGAGCCCATGTTTCAGATCCCTTAATGTGGCATGAATTGCCAGATATAGTTCTGTCTCTGAATGACGCCTTCCAGAAGCAAACAGCTTTGGATATCTGCATGTTGCGATAAAGGAATCGAAAAAAGAATAGTATTCTTAGGCGAAACGAAGGACCCGCATGGTGCGGTGGTGAATGCTCAAATCCCCGGACAGGACAATAGCGCGTTCGTCCCCCCACTGCAGACACCTGCTGTCCGGAGTTTTGCAAACGTCTCAGCGTCATTGAAGTTATATTTCGCCGCATACTCTGCCATTAAAAAGAGTAGGCAGTAAGTAATAAGTTAGGGTTTTGATTACACCTGTAACCTTTGGTTCGATCCCAAACCCTAGGCTCACAAAGCCTTCCTTCTCTCGGGTCTCAGCAAATTCGCACCAGAACTGTCTCGGAGAGTTGCAGCACTGACCTGAATGATGAGTGATATGAGTTCAAGTTCTGCAATAAATTTGAGTTCTTGTACGAGATGGAACTGTTGAAGGTAATCTCAATGAGTGTCGATATACAAGAAACATCGATATTTTCTTCATTTAAAATTATTGTCCCGTGAGCAATATGTTATCTATCAACGTCTTGAAGGAGTCTTATTTTCCTTAGTATTCTTACCAATCTTATTTGTGTTTTCATCAAAGTTCTTTCGTTCTCATCTTTCAAACGTTCCATGTTCTATACGATTTTCTGTGAGATTTTTCAGAATATTGAGTGACAAATCAGCGGCTCAAATAAAAATCTACTTTGAGGTCCCTGTTTTCACTTCTCACAAAACCTCCCAACGGTTTGCCACCTCAACGTGGCTTTGAGGTGTTCCTGAGTGTCGGGCTGCGATGCGGCGATTCTCCCCCCCAGCAGGGCCTCCCAAGCTGAGAAGGAGTCCGGCGTTTCTTCCATTATGAAGCCCAGCTAAGAGTAAACCAATAGCAGGATCCACCATCGTCCTGGTATCAAACAAGTCGCAGTGACAAATCTTCCTCTGACCCACAAGGGCTGCGACTGCTTGTCGTGGTGAGACCTGGGGCAGACTTAGGCAGGCCTGACCTCGGGGGCTCCAGAGACCACAGTGGTTAAACCAACAAATCTCCGAAAAGGTGGAAATTATGCAACGGCCCGCACAATTAGTGAGCACGGGCCATCCAAGTATCTGAGCAAGTATGTTCCCACGAAAAATCGTGCAAGTCCTTTTATGACTTTGTTCTGATTGATAATTTGTTGATTTGATACGACTTCTTTCTTGGAGTCTTAAGAAATCATGCCATAGCGTTTCGAATGTAGCGTAGACACTAACCGACTATTGCTGTGGGAGTTACACAGTACATTCGACTAGGTTTTTCGGAAGATTGCAGCTATCCGTGGCGTTGGTTTCCTCTTTACCTAGTCTACAAATGCACATGTTCAACCACTCCTCAGTTTTGACGATTCTGTTGAGAAATGATCACTCACGGCGATCTAAATTGCGATGAGGCGGTGAACGTGTGGGTGTTTCACACTATTTAGTTGGGACTATATAGTTTCAAACTCCCTTCATATTTCCATCTTTTGCCCATCCCAAGAAAGCTTCCGAAATATATTGTTGAAAAACTGCTTCCTTTGTTATCCGAAGATTCGATGCCGATTCGTTTCTAGCAACATGGTTGAGCGAATATGATCCCCTCACATGTTCATGCCACGCTCCAGTTCGAAATTATGCTCTATGGCGACTATGGCCCTTTAGAAAAGCACATGGTAGTTTGTGTGCTACAAAACACCACAATGTTAGCTCGCAGTTGTAGCTCCTGTGTTTTCTACAACAGGAGGATTACTTGCTAGATATCCATGTGTTGTCATTTGGCCCAATCATAACACAGTTGTTCATGCATAGGTCATTGGATTTGTGGTCGTTAACCACAAGTGTTCCCATCTAAAAGTTTAGGTTCGAACAGATTTTCGTATCGGAGGGCGTATTGAATAGGCATCCTTAGCGTTACCTAAATCTCGAATTCATGTGTGCCGGAATTCCAGTAACGGCAGTGTTTGTACTCTGTTGGTGGTATTGTTCTTTATGGTTTAAGAAGTGTGTTTATCACTCATTTCTTTCTATCAAGGGTTTTCGTCTTAATGAGTTCTTTAATGTGCTTCTCTTTGAAAACTGCGATTGAACACCAGCACGAAGTTGACAGGCGGAGTGTCAGGGCTTCGTAACGCAATTTTGTTGCGTGCAGTATACGAGAAAGGCTAGCGATTCTCTTTGAATTGCTCTTTCTGCATGTTGTGCTTGGCTTTTATATTACTCACCTTCTAACCATCCTTTTTTTTCTTCCTAAGTGGTAAAAATTCACGACCATATAGCTTGATTTCAAAGTCGAATTAAGTGTAAATGATTTTCCATCACCTGTATCACCTGTAATCCCGTTGATGTTAGAGTGACTCGAGCGGGCGCCAATAAATCTTCCATTTTTTCTCTGTCGGGTACAAGAGTAGACCAGTAGGTTCTGCTAGCTCTAGGGACTCGTTGAGCCACATACCTTTTTTCTAGGCTTTTTTTGAAGATCTCTGACCCTCGGGTCGATGGTCTTTCTGCAGAGCGTTTGACATCCTGACTCCTTATCTTCGACTGCTTAGCATATAGAATGGCATTTTCGATTTTTGATCGTTGACGTAGGTCGCTGTTTCGGATCCTTTCCCTTACTTGTAACAAGTTTTTCCATAACGTTGAATAGTGGGAATGCGAACCTCCAGATTCTACAGGTTCATGGTTACAAGCTTCGTGCTTATTGATTCTGCCATGGTAAATTTTCAGCTCCTTGAACTTCAGAGTGTTTTTGCTTTTGACGTCGAATATTGATTGTATTTATAGAAGCGGATCAACTGAACAAACAGAATTTCATTTAAATGGAATCGATCATTGTGCGCAAGTGCCGCTACTGCTCTAAAAATGTAGGAGAGAACTCGAAATCTCTCAAAAACCTAGAAAAAACCCTGGGGTGAAAGTGGTGATTTCAACTGGGTACTGGGTTTCAGCTGCACTGATCATCGGAAACCACTACAGTCCTGAATTTCTTTAGTGTGCAACGCCTTGCATTCTCTTACACGTTGTAAATTTCGTCTCATGTGTTCGTCATATGTTATGGCATCGAATTCGTTTAGACTTTACCTAACTATGAAGTGTACTTGACTCACATTGACGTTTAGGAGCGTAAGCGTTACTCCCTAGATTCTGCACTGAGCGAGGAATCTTCCATCTTATGCTCTACGCTGTTTCGTGCTGTTGTTGAGAATTCTTTGTAAAGGTGGGTGTGTACTTTGATAACTTCTCTTACTAGTTTTTAAAGGCGTCACTTCGTTGACGTTTTCTGTTTTAAGCAATTTAATTCCGTACCCCTCGGCACAGGTCAGTCTGCGAACTGCATAGTTTCCGCGACAGCACCTTGCCGTTTGTCATTCTTTCATTTCTGTGGTTAGCGTGCATTGATTTTTTGTCAAGACGCTTCACTTTTTGCTACTGTTTTGGAACTATTGACTTTTCCCTATGAAATCCGCATGTCAACTATGTGTTTTGCGGAAAATTTATTGGATCATATCGCTTGGCAGGTTATGTTTAGCACAGTGATTAGAGATACCCTACTGCAATGCACACTGGATCTGACACTGGATCTGTCGCTAGTTTGCTCACGAGCGCAGAAACCACCAAGCCTTCCATCACGCCGATGTCGGAAAATTGGTCCCAAACTAGCCTGGAGAGATACCGGCACTGAACTTGGTACATTAGGAGGCCATCGTATGTCATCATAAATGCCAGATATGCTTTCGGTCACCTCTAAGGATGCTTGGTGAAGTTCGATGCATGGCCCATCTCTCAGGAGTTGATCATCACCGAACGCCTTTACCACTTTATACTCATTTGTGTTTTAAGTGAGTCTGGATACCAAAACAGATACTCATTGATTTTCCATTGTTTCGTGCAGTTTCAATAATAAAAAGTAGGTGACTATCCACGATATGGTAAGTGAAAATAATCCATTGTGGCATGTTGTTATGCATTTCTATCCTAGAATACAAGGTAGTACGAGATGTTTCAATGTCCTCTGCACTTTCACTTGTACCTTTATCACCAGTGTCTTTGATGATAGCTGGTTGTGGTTCTTAATGCAATTCTGGTTATGAAAATCCGCTCTCATATGAGGGCAGTTTTGCCACAGATTACGTTGCCAACGAAGATATCCTAATTTGTTTATGTTTTTCCACAATGTCTTCCCATCGTTCTAGTGGTCCATCAAAGATTGATCTTCTGCTATTTGTTGGCGATGCATAGAGTGATTTTATCTCTGCCTCCGTCTTATTTATGCAGTACCCAAATCTGTTGTACATGGTAATGAAGCGAGTAATGTAGACAAAGGTGGACTAGTGACAAAGCATTTACCATGTTTCTTATTGTTTTCTACTCCATAAACTATTATTTTGCCGCTTTCTTAACATTTCTGTACAGTAGTTTCCATATTCCTTCTACAAAGGCGTTGCATTAAATTTGCGAAAATTTCGAATTTCGCTTGGAGTTTTCTTTTTATGTGGGTGGTGGTACTTATCTAAAGCACGAAAAGCAGCCACGTAGTGGTTATGAACGTAAATAGTTCTGTTTTTGGCAGTAGCCCAATCACCTCAGTACCCGCTCATGCCCATATCTATGAGTCGAGTTATCATATCTTTCAGTCTGGTAAAGAAAAAAGGTTAGTTTGATTAACTCTGGTGAGGTATTGCTAGAGCACAGTTTGCTATTTCCATTTTTTCGTTTTGTTCAGTGCGGGTGCTATGGATAAGAACTCTTATAAAAAGGATTATAAAAAGGATAAGGGATAAAGCTTTCTGCGTTGATCAATCTTTGAAAGATGCGCCGTGCATTCGACTTCACTGAGCATCATTTGGAGGTGATTAGATGCATATCTGGCCTTTACAATAACTCGCAGGGGCCTACTGATGTATAAAGCCAGTGCTGCTATCCTCCCAGACAAGTCTGATACCAATTTGCCGACCCCGGAGGGATGGAAGACTTGGTGGGTCATGGGCGCGGAGATCGATTCAAGGTGTGTGTTGCAGGGCGCCTCCGAGCACTGCGCCACACGTGCGCTGAGAACTCTTATACCTGCGTGATATCTACGTTACTGATAAGGGTTTTTCTGCAACACTTCACAGTTATTATTGCTTCATGAACGGATGAACGAGAGCTGCCTCTTTTTTAATTCACTCTTCCAAATGTTTAGCTCAGAAATCACTACCTCATCTTCCATTTTCTAGGATAATAATATAGTGGAGACTTTAGCAGATGGAACGTGTTGATCAATAGAGGCCCACATAATTTTCAATAAAATGATTTATGGGTGTTATTTGTTATTGACTCCTTACTTGGATACTTGGATGGCCCATCTTCACTGGTTGTCCGGGTCCCAGCATAGTACCCACTTTTTCGGAGCTTTTCTGGTTTAGCCATCGTGGTTCCCTGGAGTCCTGAGGTCAGCCTAGCTGAAGTCTGCCCCTGGCGTCACCCCACAGGCAGTTGCCGCTCTTGTGGATCAGAGGAAGATTTGTCACCATGCGACTTGTTTGATACCAGGACGATAGTGGATCCTGGTATTGGTTTACTCTTAGCTGGACTTCCTGATAGAAAGCCAGGTTAGTTCTCAGCTGAGAAGGCTCTGCTGCTGGGTTGAATCTCTCCTCTCTACATCGCAACCCGACACCTAGGAAGACCTCCCAGCCACGATGAGGCGGTAAATCGTTGGGATGTTGTTGCTGTTGAATCCTTTATGTTGAGGATGTTCGGTAGATTTCATATTTATTAATTCAACCATTTGGGAGGGAAGTGAATTTTTTTTCCTTTTCAATACGTCTTCCATTTGATTAATGAAAGTAAAGTGAGAGTTTTTGCAGAATGATGAATCGAGATTCAGTCATCAAAGCTCTTAATGCCACCAATGTCCCAGATGAGCAGAAAAGTGCCGAAAGTTTTCTAGATGAGGTGTGTTATCTTTACGTCTAGTTTGTTTAGGTGTGTAATATTTGCAAGAGAACTTATGTGGCGTCGGTCGGCACTGTTCAATTGGGGGTATATGTTGCAGCGATCGGGCCCACAAGAAATGGGAACCGGTATTTCCCGTCGCCGTACTACAACCTCATCGAGTGATGGTGCCGACTGGCATAACTTGGGCGTGCTCACGAACGATGATGGTACCACTTGCAAGGCCAAAATTAGCGACAAGGAAACGACAAAACAAGGACATATTGCCAATCTTATTGGACTTTGGCGTAGCACTGCTCGCAAAGCTGTTAAAATTATGCAAGATCCTTGGTTTCATTTTTTCATTTGCGAGATTCCAGTAATGAGAGCTCGTCGTTATCGCTATTCATCAATTAGACAGTCTTGGACTGAAGACATTGTTGAGGTACGCCTTCTTCAAGAACCGTTTGCACGCGGTGCTGTTAGGGAATGCTACAGGCTGAAGAAACTTCCATCCAGTAGTTGTGTTCGCGATTGGAAGTATGCTCATAACTACGTTGCGAAGAGGTATATGCAGGAAGTGAATCGGTCTGTGTTTTTTGAGGATGTTAGGCTGCAGATGGATGCAAAACTATGGGCTGAGGAATATAACCGTTATGACCCACCTAAAAAGATCGATATTGTTCAGATGTGCGTCCTCGAAATCATTGACTTGCCATCCCAACCACTATTTCATCTTGAACACTTCATTGAAGGTAAATACATCAAGTACAACTCTAATTCTGGCTTTGTTTCTGAAGTCGCTCGTAAAACGCCGCAGGCGTTTTCTCACTTTACATTCGAGCGATCAGGCCATCAGATGATGGTGGTGGACATTCAAGGGGTTGGAGATCTTTACACGGATCCCCAAATACACACAGTGATTGGAACGGACTATGGTGATGGGAATTTGGGTACGCGTGGGATGGCTTTGTTCTTTCACTCTCACTTTTGCAATGACATTTGCCATTCACTTTGCTTAACTGAATTTGATCTGTCCGATGCGGAGCGCTCAGCGCTCAGTAGTTGTTCACCACCAAGTCTTCTGAACCAGTCAACAGTATTCACTCGACCAGTAAGTGCTTGTTCAGCAGTTGTTCCTGAGTTGACTGAAGAAAATGCTATGAAATCCCTCCGGCTACGCACAATTTCTACTCGAAGTCGTACATCATCTACAGGTGATTCTAAAGTGGAGTCATTTCCAGGTATTGGTGAACTGCACAACGATGACTGTATCTGTGACGACTGCTTCACTCATAACCCTGCTAATATCGCAGTTGAATCTTTCGTTGATTATGCTGACGACAATAAAGAATGTGAAGAACATGAGCATAGTCACTCTCGAAAGGTCGGTTTCCATACACTAAGCGTGGAGCGTCGTGAGCGTTCGAGTAGTGTCGCAAGCTCGCTTGATTCTGGTTCACTTGGTAGCTCTTCGAGATTTACCCGTGATACAGAGATGGACGAATATTGGTCAGTGTCTCGAAAAAAATCTATACCCGCTGGCGTTCTGCCGGTAATGGAGTTGCTGGACCATATTGCTGAACCGACGAGAAATACTCAGTATACTTCCATTCTAGGTCAAATTCACTTAGATCTGGCGCGTTACCATGAGCTGGGTAGGTTTTCATTAGAAGAGGATAACAAAGACAAACGAATTGCGCTTGGAACCGATTTGTGCGCTGAAACGAGAACTACGGGCTCTACTGTCAGATATGATAAGGAATCTGCTCTTTTTCATCTCGATATAGCGAGACGATGTGGAGTCGTAGAAGCAATAGTCACTGTTGCTCAGATGGCCTTTAAACTCCCCCACGACCTCTTGAAAGATGTTGGTGAAGACGAAGTTTGGCCAAGAGGCGAAGATAACGCTAATGGAGAACATCGCGATCAGGAAAAGTTTGCTTTTGAACTTATGGAAACCGCTGCAGAAATGGGGAACCAAAGTGCAATGTTATTCGTTGCAGAGGCTTATGAAACTGGACGAAAAATGGGACGCGATGCGCAGCCCAGCTATCCAGAAGCCATAAAATGGTACGAAAAACTAGTTGGCTTTAATGATGATGATGGAACGGGAATTGTGCTTCCGCGATACAAAGTATTAGCAAAGATAGCCCAAATGTATCAAGAAGGAGGGTGTGGACTTACGCAAGACTTCGAGCGTGCTTTCAACCTCTATACGGAAGCTGCTGAGGTCGCAATTGAAGCAATGCAGGGAAAGTTAGCTCACAAATACTATGAGCAAGCTGAAATGTGTGCTCGTTAAGATTTCAAAAATGTGCTCTAGGTAACTATCTTTCCAAATTAAGCTTTCTGGTTCCATCATTCGGGTACTGTTGTGCCATATTTCCTAGTTCTAATTTTTTTCTACTATTGCAGTCTACGGTTTATGTGGTGCAATAAATTTGTGATCTAATAAAATATTCTGCTTTATTCCATTTCCAGTCTATTCATTGATATACCTGACTGAGGTTGCAAACATATATTGCCAACATATCCTCTGCTTCTTAGAAGTCGCCGCAGATATGGTTTTGATATTTTAAATTATCAAGCTTTCGCTTCTGCGAGCTGCCTCACTGGATTTCTAAAGAACATCATTCGTTGCACTGCTATCTTGATATATTATGTTGACAAGGCAGTTACGGAATTTCGAAGACTTCCAACCAGTTTTTTTTCTTCCAGACTACAACTTTGGGTATGGGTATGTGGTATAATCCATTGAGCTTACTGGCGTTCAGTATCCGTTCTGAAGGTCTTTTTATTCGTATATGTAAGCTGTGATCAAGATCACCGTTACCGTCTGTAGCATCTATGCCACTGTTGAAATATGTTCTCACAATTGATAGTGACGAAGGGGGTTTCTACGCTGTAATGAATAAGATAGCACATCGACCTGGCCACCAAGCTGCGTTGAATTTAGAGTTCGTGAACTAAAACGTAGTTGCTAAAATCCATCAGATCTCTCAAGGTCGTACAGAGGGTCCTATGCCTGTGTCGAACTCGAACTCCACCTAACATGATTGAGAAGTTGGGCCACCTAGTCACGCTGACATCAGTAGAGAACTTTCATCGTGCCGCGGGGACAAGAAGTAACGCAAACTCTCATCGCCAACAGTGAGAAGTTGATGTCGTCGTCTAACCTTTATCGCAAGCTCCACTGGTTAGGTCTTCCACAGTCTCCCCTAACAATCGCTGTCACAGACAAGTTTTAGTGTCATGGAATGGGCAGAATTACTTTTTTTTCGATTCCATCACTCATTTCATGTGCAGTGGTTACACCTTGTGATTCGAGCGGTTCAACGCTCACCAGTTCAGTGTGGAATGAACTTTCGAAAGCTCGCTTGACTTTGGTTGAGAAGCCTACTTTTATACTCTGTCCTGAGTTACACGAGATCTTCGATCCAACTTTTCTTCAAATTGCTACAACACCGTTTCGCTAAAGGTAAAATCACTTAAGAGCAGAAAGTCTGTAGCACACTCGACCGTCCTTAAATATGAAACCTGCTACCTTCTACTGTTATCATGTAGAATCATTACGAAGTCGATGGGTCAGAGTAGTTCGTGGGGATGGTTGCTATTTCAATGAACGAATTAATTTTGACTTCGAATCGGTTTTTCTATTACAAAATTTTGTGCCTGGATCTCGTTGCTAGTCATGTTATTCAAAGATTTGACGTAACTATAATCTGTATGATTAAAATATTTGCTGCATCACGAGAATAACATTTAACTGTATGGATACTAATGTTCCAACCCTATCTGCATTATGTAACCTTGCAATTATTTCGCCCATTTTTTTGCATGTGTGCTTCTATTGGGAGTATTTCGTGAATTTGCGTTAAAATGTACAACGGACTAACTAGTGTAAAGCGCGAGGACATTTAAAGAGAACTAACGTGCGTTTAACTGCATTTGCTAATCAAAAGTTGAATTACCACGGCCACAATTCACCCTGGATCAGCGAAAATTGTTTCTGTAAACTGAAAAAAATTGTTTCAATGTAGTCCACTTACTTTCAGATTTTTTGCAGATGAGCTTCATTTAGTCAATGCAGGATAGAACCTAGTGAGATTGATGCTGACTCAATCTTTGTAGTTTGACGGTTAAGAGAAATTGGAGGCATTAACGTTACTCTTTCGCTTCATTGTCTTAAAAGGCCGGATACACTGCTGCGAGCAATTTTGGCTTCTATTAGATTTTTTATTGTGATCTGAACCATTTTTAGTGTTCGAAACAACACGGATTTGCTCCGGAATTATTGGACATTATTTGCGATGGCTCTATTTGTAAAGTCATACGGCAGTCTGCAGCTATATACTTCAAAAATAACGTAGTCCGATACTGGGAGGTATAATTTTATCAGATTAGTTATGGACTAACTGGATGTGTTCAGTTGCTTGGCTTTTAGGCAGCAGGTTCTAGCTTTGATGCAGAGGAGAATATAGATCCAAAAAGATGTCTGTCCGATGAGGACAAAACTCTCATCAGAGAACATATCATTGATGCCGTTTGTGTTGCTGATGAATCGTACAGGTAATAAAATTTCGAGGCAGTAGTCCTGTATTTTTTGCAATTGCTTAGGTAATCACTTGTATCACTTGTCGTTCCGTTGATCGTCAAGTGACCCAAGCGGGTGCAAGTAAATCTTCCACTTTTCTCTGTGTCGTGGAAGAGTAACTCAGTGGGTTACGCTCGCTCTAGGGACGCACTGAGCATTATACCGTTCTTCTGGGATTTTCCCGAAGGACTCTGAGCGTCGGGTCGGCGGTTTTCTTGCACCTGAGGAGAGCAGTCAGTAACGGCTCTTCTCCATCGGTTTCCGATCATGTGGATTACGTTTTCGACCCTCCTTATCTTTCTGCAGTTTGGCGTACAGTACACCGTCTTTGATTTTTGATCGCCTACATAGGTCGGAGTTTCGGATCCACCCCTCACATGCGTGATAGGGAATGCTTCTAACATCTTCCTTTCGACTGCGCGTTCTACAGTCCTCATTGGTCACATGTTAGTGTAGCGAGAATCGTGGAGTCGAATAGTTCAGCATAGGGTCGGATGTTCCTTGTTTTAGGCACTGCATCCCCGTAGCTGGGGCATTCGTGGTTATTCATTCCCTTGAGCTTAAATAGGGCATACGAAACCATTCCGTTCCTCATGAACATCGTTTTTGTGAGATTTAGTCGAAGAACAATCCTTCCACTAACGTTATCGAAGTCAGCTTGCATTCATTCTGCATGATTAATGCTTGGCGTTATAAAAAACGGTGTCGTCACCAACGCGAAGACGATTTTCACTTCCATGTTGTGCCACTCCAAATTTTCCATGATGGTTTCAAGGAAGGCTGTAAATAATTTTGGAGAGATGGCATTGTTTGTCGAACCTCCCTCTTTACATCGATGTTAGTATCGTTACGGAGCGGTGGTATTATGGTTAAGGATTTTTTACCTTAAGGATTTTTTACCTATCTTACGAAGAATCTTCATATACTGAGTGGAGACACCTTAGCTGTCCATGGTTTCTATGAGTGCTTCCATATTAATTGAGTCGAAAGCTTTCCTCAAATCGATGAAAGTGAGGAGGAGTGGTCTGTTGTACACTCGCGACTCTTCAGTGAGCCTTGTCATCGTGTGGATGTGGTCCATCGTGTTGAGTCCTTTTTCGAAACCCTGTCCTTCGTCCAGTGTTCTACCAATCCTCTTCAAGATGAATAGATTGAAGAGTTTGTGGACAACAGACAGCAGCCAGGTTGTGAACTAGTTGTCGATATCGTAGAGGTTGCCTTGCTTGAACAATAACACAGTTTTGCAGGTCTTCGATTGAGTAGTAACCATACACTCTGACAGGTAACATGTGAAGAGCCGGATTAGTATGTTTATGAGGACCGGTGGAAGCTGGTCAAATCTTATCCGTGTCCGGGTCTGGTGTTGTTAGATTGTAAGAGTTTGTCTCCGACGAAATAGTATGCCGGATTTCGTAAGGGAGAACCGGTGATACGACATATCCATCCTCCTTTATTTCATAGGAGAGCAGTGGGCGTGGCTATTAAAAAGATCCGAGTAGTAATCGTGAATAATTTTGTCCATTGCCTTTCTGGACGCTGTAGCTGTTCCGTCTGGGCGTCGGAGTTCAATCATCTTAGCTTTGTAATTGGCGAAGTTTCTGTGGGCTTTGGGAATGCTTTTCCCAGCCTCTGCAGCTTCGACCATAACTGCTGCTGTTAGGGTCTTTAAGATCATCTTTTATTGCTTGTTTTGCAAGTTCGGACGTGAGTTGACGAATGCCTGCAGCTCGTACGATTCCACACTGGCGTATCAGGTCGAGTGTTTCTGGAAACAGACGTCACTTGGTAACTTTCGAACTCCGCTTTTATTGCGCGAACGTGAATATGTCAAATAAACCGTTCGTATTCCTTTGTCGATGTTATTGAGAATGGCTCTTCCCAACAACAGACTGATTAACCGAATAAATAGTTTTGGGACATCCTTTTGTTAACAAACGGCTTCTGCTTTCCACGCGAAATTAAATCTTGCACAAAGGAGGCGATGGTTTGATCCCTTGTAGAATTTTTCAGACAATAGCGAAATCGACTAGCAAAACTTTCGATTTGCTTTGATATGGTCTATTTCGTTATGGTACTATCCACTGGGAGATTCCCACATCAAGCGTTGAGAACGGCACTTCTGAAATTGCGAGTTAGCAAGAATCATTGTGGTCGTCATGGTAAACTCAGACAGCCGCTCACACTGCTCGTTCCATTCTAATACTTGAGTGCCAATGTGGCGTTGTTCAGACAATTTTCTCGGTCCAATCTTAGCGTTAAGTTAAAATTTCAAATAATGAGCTAGAGGAATGTGCGGTAATCGCCGTAGAACTTCTCCAACTCCGTATATAATGCTTCGACATGGTCTTCGTTATGGCTTGATGTAGGCACGTAGAATACGAGGATCTTCGGTATTGACCCATGTTTTTTTCAACCATAAACTTCCGATTCCGGGTTGTTAGTTGTTTTAATGAATCGGTGTTCACGGCTAAACTCGTGTTGACAAAGATGCGGATGCCGCCGAGTCCTGTATTGTCGCATGTTCAGGGACGCCGTTGAATGGGTGGTGTCTTCTCGTCTCGCTCCGAAAGAGGTGTTCCTTGGTTTGTTAAACTATCACAATAGAGCTATTCACCCATTTTATTGTACATTTTTCTGGGAAAGTACTAGTATCCACTTATGTTGTCACAGTTTTTTTTTCTCTTTTTCAGAACTCAACTTTGTATTGCGATTCAAGAGATAGTGCGTGTCGATTTCCCGAAAAATTGGCCGGACTTTGCTGACAAACTTCTAGCGAAAATTCGCCAATCTCCTGATGCTTCGACGTTGGCTGCGACTCTTCTTATAGTATATCGCTTCTCCAAAGTTTACGAGTAATTTGTTTTCTCTTTTTTTCATTAACGGGTAATGATCGTTAGTGATTTCTGCAAATGTATTACTTGTGAACATGTAAATTTGATAGATTTGCAGAAGAAATCTTTGCCCATTGCTCTGTGAACATGTACAACTTCCTTAATATGGTACTTCATTTTTGAATTTGTTTCAAATTCATGTTTTCCAAAAATTGGATGATATTTAAGTCATTAAAATTTTGAACCCAGTCATATCAAACGCAAACATGGGCGATATGTTGAGGGACATTATTATGTCCTAGTGGACGAAATATCTCTTGTTTAACCGTTCCCTAATTTGGGATATAGGCCTTTTGTGATAAAAGAGAATAGTTCATTTCGTAATGTGAAAACTTGCAACTTCTTGGCAAAAAAATGCACTACGGATTCTTAATTGGTCAGTAAAAGTCCATTATGGCATGGAAGTTTGTTTGTTTGAATTGGTAAGGAGCATTTATTTTTACCAACATATGATTTGAAATCAGTTCGTACCGGTCTGTGTATTAATATATGAGATCATTTCTTCTCTACTAGTCCAATTTCAGGTTTAAGAGGGGAAAGCATAGAGATGTGATCGTTCTCCCATTCTCCAAAATCGAACCTGCCATTTCTGATCATTGTTTTCAATCACTGGATATGCAGTCCACTGAAGCGGTGTCAATACAGATACAGGGATTGAAAATAATCTATGTCCTTACTCAGGTTTTCATTTTCTTAGAAGAGGAACGATTTCATTTATTTACAGAACTTACAAATCGTTTTTCAGTTCTCGCTCAATTTTCGAATGCTTTCGGCATCCAAACTTTATGATTGGATCAAATTTTCAATTGATATACTTGATCGAACCTGTCCTGAGGAGGTAAGTTTCTTTGTTGACAAGATATATTATGTTAGTATTGTTGTTTATGTATGTATGTTGTTATTGTAATAATATTATTATTATGTTATTATTTGATATTTCCATCTGTCTGGTAATCCTTTTTCGTGCACTAGCTTCATCTCAAGTCATATCTATATCTCTTTTAGCTTGATAGCATTGAAGACGAGGAGGAACGTGCCCATACTGTTTGGTGGAAGTGTAAGAAATGGGCAGCAAAATTACTTGATAGACTGTTTCAAAGATATGGATATCAGTCCGTTCTAGCCTTCCTCATTCTTGAAAGGTCAACATTCAACAACACATTTGCTAATCAGGTTTTCTATGTTTCTGTACTATTATGAGCTATGTCTTTGAGAACCTGAAATATCCGTGTAGGTGTCATTTGTAATATTACGAGATGAAGCACAAAATATCTCGAAGACTGGAAGTCGACTACGTACTGGTCTTCTCAAAATGCTTGATGTTTATGTCCTCATAACTGTTCAACGCGCGTGCGCAGTGGTCGGAGGCGCCTTGCAACACATACGTGGAAATGATCCCAGCGCCCATGACTCACCAAGCCTTCCATCCCTCCGGGGTCGATAGATTGCTACCAGACTTGTCTGGGAGGATAGGAGCACTGGGTCGATACATCGGTAGGTCACCGCGAGTCGTTGTAAAGGCCAGAGATGCATACAATCATCTCCAACGATGCTTAATGCAGTCGGATGCATGGCACATCCCTCGAGGATAGATCAACGCCAGAAGCTTTATCCTTCACTAATCCTTTTAATTGTTCATTGATTGTACACTCGTAATCAGAGCGAAGTTGCACTGAAGACAGACAATTTACCTATTTGAGATTGTTATTCTCTTCAACGTAATTAGGGCAAAAAAAATAATGGTTTCCTCGCGAACGTTGTGCTCATTGTATCAGCCGGTCACTTTTAGTTACGTTGGATTATTCCTTTTGAAGCCAACTCTTACTAGCAAACGCTGCTTTTGCTCAAATTCCTCTGTTACATATACGCTGTGGAACCAATAAGGAATGATTTCACGATTAGGGCTTTGTTAGGCTGGTCGATTGACAAAGATATTTTTTTTCGCTCGTGTTTGATACCGTTCATATTGGTTTGGTCTCTGGTAGGTCTTCGCTTCTGGTCAGTCCTGTAGAATTGCAGTACTATTCTAATCTTTGTTTTAGACACTTGCATAACTATTTACATTGTAAAATAATGTCTTTTTTTCTAGATATGGTTCTCCAAACTATGTGGAAGAGCATTATGTTTCCTTTGCAAGACAGTTCTTAACAAAATGGGTTCCTCGTGCTCTTCAATCCTCACTGGCGATTTTGAATGCCCGTCGAAACAATGTATACGTGTCGGATAGAGTAAGTTGTTTACATATTCCGTTTCACCCAATGTAGAATAATAGCACTCTACTGTTTTCATTTGTCCTGTGTTTCTTTTCTCAGGTTCTACATCATATGCTTTCGTTTACAAATAATGCTATAGCTCATTCTGTTTGCTGGCAGATCGTAAAGCCACATGCACTTGTATGTTTATTTCTTTTGACAAGGTTTTGACTCTTCGTGACAACGAAGAAATGGAGTTCTATGCTTTCAACATGGAATGAAGGAACAGAACGCATTTTAGGACCTCATCAAACATGTGTTGTTCCCGTTGTTGTGCTATGACGATGACGATGAAGAGATGTGGAGAGAAAATGTGGAGGAATACATTCGCTTCAAGTTCGGTGAGCACTAAATCTAACAAGCATCACGTATATGTACATATATATGTATACATATATATGTACATATACACGCATGTACACACATGTATATATACATATACATTATATATATATATAATATATATATATATGATATATATATATATATATATATATATATATATATATATATATATATATATATATATATATATATATATATATATATACTTGGATGGCCTCTCCTCGCTGGTTGTGTGAACCCCAGCATAATTTCCATTTTTTTCGGAGATTTGCCGATTTAGCCATTGTGGTTCCCTGGAATCTCGAGATCAGCGTGACGAAAGTTTTCCCAGGTCGTCACCACCATAGGCAGTCGCAGCCCTTGTGGATCAGAGTGAGATTTGCCATCACGCGACTAATTTGTTACCAGGACGGTGATAGATCCTGCCTGATATTGGTTTCCTCTTAGCTATGCTTGCTGATGGAAACGACGGACTCCGCAGCTTGGCAGACTTTGCTATGGAGATGAATTTCCCGCTGTACATCTCAACCCGACACCTAAGAAGAGCTCCCAGCCACGACGAGGCGGCAAACCGTTGGAAGCATATATATGTATACGGACATACATATATATATATATATATATATATATATATATATATATATGTATATACACATATATATATACATATATATATATATATATATATGCATAAGTATGCACGTGTATGTATGTGTATGTATATTTATATGCATATATATATATATATATATATATACATATTTGTATATATTATAATGCAGCGTTGTTATTAGAGCTACTTTGCAATTCACATGCGGTGTTTGATTCGATTTCGCGCCTCTCATCTATCTGGGATCTGCAAAGTGGTAGCACACTTACATAGTTGAAAATACTGTCTTCGTTCCTCACTAGGCGTTACAAGTTTGGGAAGTCCGTTGAGAAATAGGTTAAGGTGCCCTGTGATGCATTTTTTTCGTTAGCATATTGTCTCATATTAGTGTAGTCAATCACCCATCCTTCACGGGAAGGAATTAATAGTAGACGTGTGTAGAAGCATTGGTGTTGATTGTCTCGCGCGGTTCACCGTATAGGCACAATATGCAGTCGTCACTTCCACGACGTTTTTTTTTCGCGCGATATGTCCATGGTTTTTCTAATCTCACAAGTCCTACCAGGTGTCGGAAATTTATCATTTATTGTCGGAAAAACCAACATTACCTTGTTTAAATCGCGAACTACTTTTACTCTTTCTTAGCTTCCACTAAGTGAAAGGTGTTTCATGTGTTAACACATAATACCCTAGTGGGTTTTAGCGTCTCAGCCGTATGGAACGACGCCTAATTTTCAGTTATAGCGGTCTTTTGGTTTTCCAAAAGTAGGCGTTACTTCTTCGATAGGTAGAGGACTTCGGGAGCTGTGGACATGACGGCATTGTGCCTCATTTTTTGTATTTCTCTGAGAGTAAAATAGAACGTTCCCCGGCTGATGCCACCCACAGCATTTGTGTCGGATAAGTTACTACTCGATTTCAAGAAGCATGGGAGAAGTATTCTTGCGGCAAAACAAGCCGTCAGAAAGAGACGAACGCTAGAGTAGCTCACATCAGCCATTTTGACACCGCGTGTAGTTTTATAGAATGCATACCATCCGTTACATGTTAAAGTGCAAAATTCTCTTTAAATACTTCTTCAGTTTTCTTTCGTTTTAATTAGTTTGTATCTAATTTGGACTGTTGGAATAAAAAGAAGGCGGAAGGTAAATCCGAGCACTTTTTTTTTCGCACGAATTTAAACTATTAGGTACAGCGGCGGAGAACGCTGGTTGTGTCAACTTTATATTTGATCAGGGAACCGTTAACGATCGTACGACACATTATTCTTGAAATTTTAGTGGTGATGATGAAACTCTTGAAAATCAAGAGGATGTGCTGATAAACGTTTGAAAGAGGTTATTGACGCCTTGAGATCCTGCTAGAGAATTAAGCATCGGTATTTGAAGAGTTCTTGCTTTCAAAAGTAACGAAGCTGAGAACTAAAAAAGCTATACAGATTGGTACCTAATGCATCTAGAAACAGATGCCGTGTGGAAATGATCGGTCTTTTTTCGCTAGGTTAGACAAAGATTGATGCACCAAAACAGTTATCCAAGTCCTGAACCTCCAAATGTACGAGTGGAAAAAAAAACTTCATGCTCTCTGGCTTGTGGTCGGCGAATGTACTCATCGAGAATATCCAGTTCTTTACATCTTTCCAAAACGGTTGTAGCACAGTACCATAGAAACGAACATTGTTTTTTTTGTTTTACAACCAGACATCAATTGTCAAAAAATGGTAGCGTCACAGTGCTTTCAGATATTTTCGAAGATCTACATAATCCTGCGTATGGTGCTGGAGCTCTTTTAATTGGGTTGGCTAAGAGAAAGGATGTTGTTCAATCCGTTATTCTCTTCGCAGTTCAAGTATTGTCACGCACTGAGAATTCACGCGAAGTAGAAGGGGCTCTTCGAATGCTTGGAGAACTTTATGTGCAGTTGACAAAGAACAAGGTAAATGATTTGTTCCGTGTGATTATAAACAGCTAAGAATTGCTTGATAGAGCGTCCTATCAGGTAACATAGCTTCTAAACTCTACAACCTCCCGACGTTTTACCGCCTCATCGTGGCTAGGAGGTGTTCTTGGGAGTCGAGCTGTGATGTGCTGCGGTAGGTTCATCAATCCAGCAGGGCTTCCTAAGCTGTGAAGAATTCCGACGTTTTCTCGGGAAGCATAGCTGAAAGTAAACCAAGTACCAGGATCCACCACTGTTCTATTATCAAACTAGTCGCATGGCGGTATGTCTTCCTTTGATCCACAATGGTGGCGACTGCGTGAGGTGATGATAACCTGAGAAAGGGTTCCGCTAGGTTGACGTCGGGACTCTATGGAACGATAACGGCTAATCCATTAAATCTCCGGAGGATGGAAATTATGTTAGGGCCTGCATAGGTAGTGAAGAAGGGCCATCCAAGTAACAGAGGAAGTAGGAAAAGTCTACAGATTTCTCTAGAAACTTTTATTCAGAGTTTTTTTTTGTGACACTATGTTTCCTATTTTAAAACTATAAGAGATATGAGCGACAAGAAATTCATTTGTTCGAAGGAAACGGTAATAAGGATTCAGATGCGTCTGCGTGCATTGTAGGTACATGCGTCACCTAAGTGCTTTTTTGATAGAGGCAGCTTAGAAAGGGCCTGAGATTTTAGCAGCTTTTCCGTAGTCGTCCTATCCAGCGCTATCGTATCGGTGACCGTTTCGAAGTAAGGGGAGTAATGCCCTCTTATTTTACTGCTTATCGTTTGATACCTTCCTACACCTTGCTGAGCTCTGAACGTTAGGGCTGTGTATACTCACGGGTAGCTTGCAGTGCTCTACCAGTGTAGGCGGGGGGAGCTTAGTTGCTGGGAGCGGCTCCTAAGCGATTCCCAAATTCTTCCTCGTCACTTGATTGCAATCTTTTGGCCGAACAGGTAGAATACAATCCGCACAAACGAGGAGTAAGTATATGAGACGGTGGGCGCAGCGGAAACAGGGAGTCCGTACCCCGGCTTGAGATCATCCGTCTTCGTACGAGGTCCGTGGACCCAAGCAAATGTATATGTACATATATATACATACATGTATATATATATATATATATATACATGTGCATGTATATGTGCGTGCAAACATATATATATATATATATATATATATATATATATATATATATATATATATATATATATAAGTGATAGAATACAATATATGTAGTAGGAAGGGGTCAGTGGTTAGTGATGCCGTCTATCAGTAAGTAGAGACTCTTGTTCTGCTCCCACTCTAACCTTCTTCTGCAATCCAAAGTGCTAACGTCCTAGCCCTACTGTCTCAAAGATTGCAAGGAGATCTTGAAATAGTTCCCAGGATCGACTTTCTATTAACTTCGGAATTGGATTACAAATTCGTCGTTTTCTTTCTCAGCAGTCGCGAGGTTGTTAAACAGCATACGTTTACTTCAAAACAATAACCACATATAACACAATCGCAGCCGACATTGCGGCAGAATCGCCTTCTTCAGAGCCGAGTCGTATACCATATGCGACTCTGAGCGGCTGTTTTTCCTCGCTGGAAGACAGGTGAAAAAAAGCGGCCCTGAAGAAGGCGAGTCTGCGGAAACGTCAGCTACGATTGTGTTATATGTGTGTTATTGTTTTGAAGTAAACGTATGCTGTTTAACAACCTCGCGACTGCTGAGAAAGAAAACGACGAATCGCAAGGAGAGTCATTCCTACGAACATTCTGCTGTATTCATAAAGAAGAAGTCCTCAAACAGTAGCCGAAACAACACACAAAGTATTCGATGACCATTGTGAAGGAGGAATTTGAGTAAAACGAATCGAGTGCAAGAAGTACTGGGATGCCTGCAGTAGATTTGATGACGGATCATGCAATGTTAATGTAAATGTGCACAGTAACATATCCAGTAGGAGGTAATATATAGTAATGTATACATTAAGATACCAGCATCGACGTCAAAAGAGGCGTTAGGCCAGGGAATACTATCTCGCCAAAATTATTTACCGTCACTCTCCAGAACGTGATGTGAACATTGGAATGGGACAGTATGGAAGTGAATGTCGATTACTGGCAATTACACCATCTTGGCTTTGATGATGACATCGTCCTTATAATACGAAACATTAGCCAAGTGGAACGAATGCTTGCCAACTTTGATAAAACCTGTGGAAAAATTGGCCTTTAACTAAATCTCACAAAAACGATGTTCATGAGGAACGTAGAATGAATATCTCCGAATACTACAGTTATGTCTGTCTAGGTGGGGAAATCAACATTATCAACGACTTAGTTCCGGAGTGGCGCAGAACGAAACGAGTGGCTTAGTGAGCTTTCAAGAGCATCGAGAATGTGGTGAAGAGAACAAAGAACACCCGACTCCATGTCCACCTTTTCGACTTCACTACAGTTCCTGCATTAAAGTATGCATCAGAGACCTCGCTGCGTAAGCAAGATGAACGATCATTCAGCGTTACTCAACGCGCAGTTGAGAGGACGATGCTAGGAATATCCCTGTCACACAAGTAAAAGATCCGACCTGCGTCAACGATCAAAAATCAAAGGTGCCATTCTATGTGTCAAACTGTCGAAGATAAGGTGAGCGGAGCACGTAATGCGTTTGAACGATAACCGATGGACAATAGCCGTTAGTGGTTGGATTCCTCGGGATGTCAAACCTACTACAAGAAGATCAGCGATGCGATGGTCACAGTTCTTTACGAAAAGCCTAGAAGAAAGTGTAATGCTCAAGGAGTCCCTAGAGAGTGCAGAACCACTGGGCTACTCTTGTACGCGACGGGGAAGAGTGAAGAGTGAAAGATTTACTGGCGCCCACTCGAGTCACTCGATAATCAACGGGACTATAGGTGGTACAGGTGATATACAGTAACAGGGGAGATAGCACAGCTGTAGTGATTCTGATCGTCGCGAACACGTTTCTGGTTCGGTCCCGACACACCCTCACGAAAGCAGTCCTCCGTCTCGGTAGCAGACTTTTCTGGGAAAAAATCACTCACTGCAAACAAAATGGAAACGCTCCATCCAGGCTATCCCAGCACTCCAGGGAGAATCGATTCGTGCAACATTCTACGACTTTGAAGATGAAATGAAAATCCAAAATCCGCAAAGCAGCTTTCTACGACATTGAAGATGAAATGAAAACCCTCAAGCATTAGCCGAAGCTACACGTAATTGTTAAAGACCTTCGTGAATGATGGACGTCAGTAAAGGAATCGAATATGCCAAATGCTATGATCCGCAAAGCAGACGTGAAGAAGGCACATATAGAACAAATGAAAAATTATATGTATACAGTGACATTGAATGATACATAACCATTTCATCATTGATTTCTTTTTTTTGCTTTTTAGTTTCGTTTCTTTCCAAAAAATTGCTTTTTGCTTCCTTTGTTATACAGGTGCTCCGAATTTTTTTTAATGTGTTGGAAAGGATTTAGAAATATAAACACAACGTTGAACAAATGCTGAAAACCCTCGTAATCGAACGTCTGCGGGACCCGTCCAAATTTGTTCGAGCTCGAGCAGCATGGTGCATCAAGCAGTATTCTGAGGCACGCTTCTTTTATACGGAAACTCTTGCTAAGGTAATCTTTTATCTTTTTTACTTTCTGTCATGTCTTATGGTGAGACGAATATATATTTGAAATTGTCTTTCTCCTTGTATGCTTTGCTACAGATTGAAGTTTTGCAGGTTATTGAAAGCCTAGTCCAATGCCTTTGTGATCCGAATGAAGAATTGCCGGTGCAAGTTGAATCTGCTTTAGCAATTCAGTGTCTTCTTAAACATCAAGACAAAGTTAACGCCCTTGTGCATCCATCAATGGGCGTTATTATTCTGAAGGTGTTAGAATTGCTAACAAAAACAAAGATTGAGGATGTGATTTATGTAGTTGATGAATTTCTTGAGCAATATATCGAAGACGTTGTTCCTGTTGCCTCTGAGGTGGCTGAGCACTTGGTGAGCTTTCTTTATCTTCTGTTGACTGGTGGAATAGATGTGAAATCATACTCTTATTTTTTCTTTCTAGTGTCATTTATTCTTGGAGATACTGGGATCTTCTGATGCCGATGACCGTACACCTACTCTGCTAAGTATAATCCATACCCTCCATAACATTTTGGATGTATGTTGCATAGTTTTTTTCTTCGTTTTTATATTTGTTTAGGAATACCTTATAAAAGAAGCAATCGTAAATTTGTAGGTTGTAGAAGGTCATATGGAGATTATGGTAAAAGTTGAAGGAAGTGTTTTAAAGGTCATTAATGCAGTACTTGAAGTGAAAAATTTTGGTAAGTGGAATTTTTGTGATACATCATTGATTTTAAAGGTCTCTGTATATATTTATTGGCTTAGGCTTTAAGGCTAATCCTTTAGAAAGATGAAGTGGGTTTGTGTTGAGCACATTTTCGAACTTAATGGTGCATTATTTTTGAAACACCTTCAGAGTTCTATGATAATGTGGTGCTTCTTCTTCAATCAATTTTGCAATCATACGTAAGTGAGCCTATGTGGGATGTTTTTGACAAAATGTACAATGTATTCAAAACATCCGAGAGCCTCACCGTACTTCCTTTTTCTGGTGAGTCCTCCACTACATTGTAATGTTAATGAGTTGATGAACAGCCGTAGTTTTGACTGTGGCAGCAATGCGATCGACATAGAATAGAGAGCTGATTTCATACTTTGCTACTGACATCTAATTTTATATGGCGGACCATGGGCTAACACCCATTTTTATGTCGTTACCGGTTTGCTCGTTGTTTGTCAATAAACGACAGTTTTTTATAACTTAAATACTTGAGATACTGAGAAAGTGAAATAATCATGGAACTTAGACTTTGCTCAATCGCTTAGGGATGCGCATCTTATGTACGCTGCTATATTATATATGTTGCTATGCTCCATCATGTAAAGACAGCTGTTAGCGTTCGGAAGTGTTTTGCAGCTTGAAATTTGTGATTTTGCGTATCCGCTCTTTTCATACGATGACCATGATTCATCGCAACGATTTCAATTTAAGTAAGTGTCAGTGCCAGAGGTTTTACCTATTCAATGAACTCATTCGAAAGAGGTTTTCTTTTTGTACATTTCCAAGTGCAGATTAGAGCGTTTCCCGCCTACTGGCACAACATCTTTGTTGGATAAGGTATGAGTAATTGCGAAAATGCAGGAAAAATTTTTATACGACGAAATAAAAGACCAGTGGGAAAATGGGTTGTTCATGACCACTCTGGGTCACTTTGTCCAGGAATGAGTTATATATGATTCATCTCGTTGCTAATGTTTTGAACACTTCACTTGACGTAAAAATTTGTTTCAGAATTCGGTCAAGTGTTGCATTTGTATATTGTAACGGACACTGAGAGCTTTCTTGCTTTCCCCCATAGACTTGCTGCTGTATTGGATATGTGCATTACAACTATAAAGGTCTTTTTTTATCATTCCTTGTACTCATTGTATAAATAGTAAGAGGAGCTTTCTCAATTTTTGATTCTTTTTCATGTTAAGCTTTATCCTTGTCTTAACTTCTATAATTGTCAAGTCGCGAGATTGGGTTTCTTTGCTGATGTTGAAGGTTGGTGCTGGAGCTTTATTCGCAATGTGGTTTAAACGCTTATAGGATGACTCCACCGGAGATGAAAACCATTTATATGCCACAAAAATAATGGAATGTATTCTTCTCGAGTGCTCTAGCCATACTGCAGAGGTTATACCCACAATCCTGATGACAGTGTTCGAACGGCTTACCAAGCCTTTTGAAGAGGGCCTTAGTGAACTAAAGCCGCTTTTGATTCTTGTACGCCTTTTTGTTCTTCTTTTTTTTCTTATGATGAGCTGAGCCAAGTTTCTCACCTAGATTAACCATATTTATATCGTACACATATCATATATAGATGTTTTGATAGCTCTTTTCCGAGAATGGTGAAATTTTTTTAGGTAGTGATTGCTGCTTTATACGTCAACCTTGACGTAACTTTGCAAGCCTTCCATCAAATTGCTCCAGATCACCCTAATCTTCTAGAATACATTTGTGACGAATTCCTGTCTTGTTACAAAAAAATGGAAGGAATCCATAACAGAAGAATGGCGCTTATTGGAATATGCCTCTACTTTCAACTGCCACCGCCTGTACGACCATCTCTTATTTCTAGGGATCCTAAAAGGTAACCTACACGTTCTTTTTTATGCCTATATTTTGTCATCTAGGAACGAAATTTTGTATATTCTAATTATTGTGTATAAAAGCGACTAGTTCTCAAAGGTTTTCGCTAAATTGGGTTACCAACATGGCGAGTTGCCATTTTATTGTTTACAGCTGTTGGAAATCAGTACTTTTAAACATTCATTTTTTTTTCTTTCACTCATTCTAGCCTCCTTTTTCCCATTTAGAGAGTAGGTTATTGGATTAGGCGAACTCACCTCATGACATCAATAGTGGTGGTGCTATAGGATTTCGAATGCTGATTCTGTTTACGCTTCCGTTTAGATGACTTTATCCATGTTGTGGTGCAAGAATGGTCTTCTGCTTTTGCTTTTGTACAGGCTTTTACTCTTGTTGTACTGTAATTGGTGTGAGTGTTGCCAGTGCAGAATTAATAGATGAATTCGTCGTTCTAGTGGAGCTACCATTAATGTTATCTTTGTCAGCCCTTGCGAGGAACAAAGTGGAATTGCTCAGATATCTTTCAGTGATATACATGCACTGTTTTGTTTCCATTTTCTTCTTGTTGGAGTTGGCAGGACATTTGTGGAAGAAACTATCGAAGCCCTGAGTGATCCGCTGCTTTTCGATTAGGAACACAGTTCATTTATTTAGTGCTTCGAACATATCGGTATTCCGAGCGTAGTGGTGTTAATGGAGATTAAAAATTGCTTTCCATTATGAGAAGGAGCTCTTAACAAACATAAAGGCAACTTCTCTCTGTCGCTTCGAGTGTGCAGACAGTTTTCTGAATTGTTAGTTTTAAACATATAAGGGATTTAAACTTTCAGGAAATTTGAATTCGAATTTTTGAAACTTTTTAACGTGGTCGCGATAGCTGCTGTTATGAACGGTCCATTAGGGACATCCGGCTGACGAAATGTTGCTTGTCAGATATACTTCCATTTTTGGATAGGTCTTTATCGGAGTGCACAGCTTATATATTCTCTCTCAAGTCGCGTGAGATATTCAACGATGCACGCGTTTTTGTTGAGCCCGTTGTCAACTTTCACAGTTTCTGTTAATAAGGTCAAGAAAGTCTGAAATATTAGGTTGTAACATATGAAATGTTCGATTTTAAATGTACAATTTAAATAGCCACAATTTTTTTATGCTAAATTTTATTAATCCAAGTAAGCACCATTAGAATCAACACATTCTTCACAACACGAAATAGAATTCTGGAGTTCTGGAAGCGTTGAATTCGTTGAAGGAACTTCTTGCGTCATCGTGGTTGGTGAAGCATTTCTCGCCCAGGAAGTTATTAAGGTGCTTGAAGAAGTGTTAGTCGGCAGGCGAAAGGTGTGATGGATATGGCGGATGAGGCAAAGTTTCGTAGCCCAACTCGTTAAACTTCTGCAGCGCTGGTTCCGCAACGTGAGGTCGCGCGTTGTCGTGGTGTAGGATTAGTCCTTTTCTGTTGACGAATGCCTGTCGTTGTTGTTGGAGTTCGCGGTGCATTTCATCGATTTGATGGCAATAGTTCTTTGCTATGTTTTGCCTGGACTCAAAAAGCTTTGATGAATCAGTCCAGCTGTAGACCACCAAACAGTCACAATAGCATTTTTTTTTGGTGTAATTCCGGCTTTGGGAAGTGCTGAGGAGTCTGATCACAATGCAGCGAATTTGCTGAACGTTGCCAGTTGTCGTACAGAATCCATTTCTTATCGGACGTCCAAAGTCGATCAAGAAAAGGGTCATTTTTGTTGCGCAGAATGAGAGCAGAAAACACTTCAAATTGGAGATTTTTTTCGACTATCTTCTTATTCGTGCGGCATCCACTTGTCGAGTGTTTTTTGTGTTTTCTTTGCAATTCAAGTGAGTGGAAATTGTTTCTCTGCTTACTCCAAGCTGTTCTGCAAGCTCCCGAACAGCTGTTCGTGTGTTCGCTTCCACTAGTGCCTTCAATTTGTCGTCGTCAAGTTCATTGGGGCGTCCGCGGGCTTCCTTAACTTTGAAGTCGAAATCACCAGATCGGAATTTCCGGAACCATGTTCGCGCTGTTGATTCACCAATACTGCCTTCACCCCAAACTTGATAATATTCCTAGCTCCACCTGCGGCATTATGTAAACTCTTCCGCTCGTACCAAAAAAGGACACGAATATCACGTTGATTCATACTGAAGTTAAAGCCTGTAGAAACGATAAAATAATGAATCATGAAAAGGCTAATGTTAGATCTAAAAAACAATTGACTTTGTGCTTCAAAAGTATATATTGAACTTACATTAAAAAACAAAACTTTTATTTAAAGAAATTACACGGAAAGTTAAAACAATAGAATCGGACATTTCATATGTACCAACCTAATAGTACGCTTGAAATCGTATATTTCAACATTTATTTACTGCTTGTTCTTTTTTTCATGGCAAGGTAGAATGTGAATCACAACCGTAAGCATGCTGATATACCAACAATTATCGGAATCTCGAAGACCACCCCACAGGTTCCGAGTTTTGTTCGTATCTCATCATTCTTGCAGTAGAACGTGCTGTATCTATCATAGGCTGAATGACTTTGATAGCAATAGGATGGCGTGGAGGAAGAGTTGAGATTTTAATGATCCCTCAACAGTATTAATCTAACTATTCCTCCCATCTGAAGGCAAAAGTTGATGAGTCATTTCATGAGTTATCTCCGCGACAGTTCTCAGTTCCTACAACTGGCACTTCTGTTGACGTCTTCTTTCAATCACGTCCCAATTATGTGTTAAAAGTGATTCTTAGACGTGTTTTGGTTCTGTGCACTTGGGTAGAAGGCAGAATTTTCCATCATCGTTGGAATGAAAATCAAAAAGAGTTGAAGGGGTTTGTGAGGTACAACACTTGGCCATTCCTTTTCATCAACAACTTTGTCCTCATTGTCCGATTACTTTCGCTCTCTTTATTGGACCGCACTCGTCAAATTCACTGGCTATTAGATGGTTGATGGTTTTTACCTTTGAAATCGTTTTGATGAATCATCATGCAGACTGTATCCAAATCGAAAATATGGGAAACTTGTGAGATATACTCCTAGCTGTGTTCTGAAACGAATTGCTTAAGACGGACAGAACTGTGGTTGGTGTTGGGCGAGTTTTATTTTTTCACCATGAACAGGAATTGGAAATATTTGGAAACCATGGGAGAAAAAGTGAGGAACCTAGAAACTGTAGGCAAAATACATGGAAAGGCCAAGTTATAGAGTGAAAAAGTAGAAAAAAAGAGGTGGAGTCATCATATGATTCACAGCGTGCGCGGAAAAAATTCGATTTAGTCTGACGCGACCTCGAGAAAAGTAGAGGTGTTCGCGAGTATGTCAAAGTTGTGGAAGAATGTGTCACTATCCCTTCCCAAGTGGAAGTGAAATGTCTTGAGAATTGAGTTACTAACGGCTAAAACCTTGCATTATCACGAACATCATGTGAAAGGCTTAGTTACAATTGTTTATGTTTATATTGAAGGTCTATTTCTTCTTGATATTTTCCACTTCTTTCATACAGGTTCTTGAAGTCTCGTTGTCAATTTTTGAGAATCTTCTACGAGCACAGAAATTAGTGGCTCAGAATAAGAACGAAGAATCTGATACTGATGATTCTGATGAAGAAAGTAATGACGAAGCCGAAGGAAATCTACCGAAAAAAGGCCAATGTCACCGCAAAGTTCATGAGCCAGAACATCTTTCTGACGACGAAGACGAGATAGATGAGGTTTGCTATTCAAGCTCTTGAATAGGACTGAGCAAAATATTTTTATGTGAATTTCCTTCTTGGACCGATATTGATTTTAAACAAGCGAAGATGGGTACATACGTTTATGTGTATATACATATATACGTATATATATATATATATATATATATATGCATATCTGCATATGCATGTATACATATGTTCATATATATGTATATGTATATTTATATGATATATATATATATATATATATATATGTATATGTATATGTATATGCGTATATACCTGTGTTCTCGTTGATCGTCGAGTGACTTGATTGGGCGTCAGTGCATCTTCAATTTTTTCCCTGTCGCGTGCATGAGTAGCCCAGTGGGTTCTGACTCGTCGAGCATCACATTTTTCTTCTAGGCTCTTCGTAAAGAACTCTGACCATCGGGTAAGTGGTCTTCCTGCAGTCCTTTTGACATCCCGAGGAATCTAGGTGCTAACGGCTCTTGTCCATCGGTTGTCATTCATACGCATTACATGTCCGCCCCAACCCATCTTCTACTGCTTGGCGTACAGAACGGCATCTTTGATTTTTGATCGTTGACGCAGGACAGAGCTTCGGATCCCATCCCTTACTTGTGTGAAACTGGGTACTCGTAGCATCGTCCTTTCGACTGCGCGTTCGATAACGCTGGGTGATCTTTCATCCTGCTTACGCAGCGATCAGGTTTCTGACGCAGACGTTAGGGCAGGATCTACCGTTGAGTCGAAAAGGTGGGCACGACGTCGGGTGTTCTCAGTCCTCTTCACTACATCCTCGATGCTCTTGAAAGCTCCCAAACCGCTCGTTTCCTTCTGCTCAGGTCTGGAGCTAAGTCGTTCAAAATGTTGATTTCCCGACCTAAATACACAAAACTATGGGATTCGGAGATATTCGTTCCCTTGAGCGTGAATGGGGCATACGAAACCAATCCGTTCCTCTTGAACATCGTTTTTGTGACATTTAGTCGAAGACCAATCTTTCTCCAGGCTTAATCAAAGTCGGGAAGCATACGTTCCGCTTGGCTAATGTTTGGTGTTATAAGGACGACGTCATCAGCAAAGCGAAGATGGTGTAACTGCCAACCATCGATTCTCACTCCCATATTGGTTCCAATCCCATTCCCTTGTTCGCATGACGTTCTGAAGGGTAACGGTAAATAACTTCGATGAGATGGTATCGCCTTGCCTAACCTCTCTTTTGATGTCGATGTTAATATCGTTGTAGAGTGGTGAAATCTTGGTTGTAGAATATTTGTAAAGCTCACGATGAATCTTTATATACTGAGTAGGGACTCCTTGACTGTTAAGGGCTTCCATGATTGCTTCTATCTCAATTGAGTCAAAGGCCTTCTGAACATCGATGAAGGTAAGACAGAGCGGTATTTTGTACTCTTGCGACACTTCAGTGAGCCTTGTTATCGTGTGGATGTGGTCCATCGTACTAAATCCTTTTCGAAACTCTGCTTGCTCACATGGCTGTCCTTCGTCCAGTGTTCTGTCAATCCTGGTTAGGATGACTCGAATGAAGAGTTTATAGACGACAGACAGCAAGCAGATTAGGCGATAGTTGCCGATATCGTGTAGGTCGCCCTTCCTGAACAATAACACGATTTTGCTGGTCTTCCACTGAGTAGGTACCTTGCATTCAGACATGTGACGTGTGAAGAGCCGAGCCACTGTGTTTTACGAGGACTGGCGGAAGGTTCTTCAGGTGTTCTGATCTTATCCTCTGTGGACCTGGTGCTGTTCGATTTTTCCACCGACGAGATGGCATGTCGGATTTCCGAAGGGAGAACCGGTGGTACAACATATTCATCCTCTAATTTCGTATGACGGAAGGTGGACGTGGATCGACGAGATCTGAGTAGTATTCGTGAATGATTTTCTCCATTACCTTTCTGGACGCAGTAACTGTTCCGTCTGGGCGTTGGAGTGCAATCGCCTTGGTTTGTATTTGTCGAATCTTCGGTGGGCTTTGCGAATGCTTTTCCCAGCCTCTGTAGCTTCGACCATTTACTGCAGCTCTTCTCTTTTAAGATCTTCTTTTATCGCCTGTATGCACTGTTTTGCAAGTTCGGACGTTAGTTCGCGGTTGCCTGCAGCTCGTGCGATTCCACGCTGGCGTATCAGCGCGAGAGTTTCTGGAGACAGACGTCTCTTTGTGACTTTCAAACTCTCAGACTTTCATAGCGCTAACGTGAAGATGTTGAATGAGCCGGTCGTGTTCTTCGTCGATGTTATCGACAACTACATCTTCTCAACAGGCGACTTATGAATTGAATAAGTCTTAGTTTATGCTGTGGTTCTGGGAATTTGTTTTTTTGAATTGAGCGGCTTTTCTCCGTACTGCGTGAAATGGAATCTGGCACGAAGGAGGCGGTAGTCTGATCCCGTGTAGAATTTTTGGGACAACAGCGACATCGGTTAGGCAAAACCTTCTATTTACCATCATGTGGTCTATTTTGTTATGGTACTCTCCATTGTGAGGCTCCCACGTCCGGCGTTGAGGGTGGCGCTACTGGAATTTCGAGTTACTATGGATGGTCTTGGTTGCCATGATAAACTGGGATAGGCGCTCACCCTGTTCGTTCCATTCTAATTCATGCGTTCCAATGTGACGTTCTTTAGATGTTCTTCTTGCTCCCATTTTGACGTTGAAGTCTGCAATGTTGACCTTGAAGAATGTATAGTCTTCTCTGTAGAACTTGTCCAAGTCCATATAGAACGCTTTGACTTCTTCTTCGTCATAGTTTGATGTCGGCGCGTAAACGACGAAGATTGTCGATGCCGGTACTGATCCACATCTTTTTTGATCGTAAACGTCCGATTCGGGTTGCTAGTTGTTCGAATGAAATCGATGTTCACGGACATACTCGTGTTGACGAGAACGCCGGCTTCGACGACTCCTCTGCTGTCGCATGTTCCGAGGAACAGTTCTTCTCCGGCATCATAGACGGCGTTGAATGGGACGGCGTCGTCTCGTCTCGGCCAGGGCGATGACGTCGTACCTTATCCTTCTTGCTTGCATCAGCAAGTGTTCTATCGAGGACGCAGATGCTAGTGTATGTGCATTGTAGGTACAGATCGTCACCATAGTTCTTTGTAATCTAGGCAGCTGCCGTTGGCCCTGAGATTTTAGCAGCCTCTCCATACTGGTGCTACCCAACGCTGCGAAATTGGGGGCTCTTTCGGGGTCAGGGGAACGAGACCCGTTTCTTTTACTGTTTTTTAGCTTTTTGATACCCACGTATGGCTTGCTGGGCTTTGAACGTGGGGGATGGGTACACTCACAGGTAGCTTGCCAGGCTCTCCCAGAGTGGAAATGGAGCTTATTTCTTGGAGGCCACTCCTAACTGGCCTCCCATATACTTCCCTGTCACTTGATTGCAGGCTTTTGGCCGAATTGACTCGTAGAATACAAGCCGCATAAGCGAGAGCGCACCCACACACGCTTGCATGGATACGACTAGCAAATACGGAAAGTGTGTGCCAATTGCATCCGAGGCTGAGGGGCGTTGCTCACTATGTAGACGGAGGAGGACTCCCTTTGGCAATTGTGAAATTGCTACAGCACGCTGAACGATAGGTCAAAGGGTGAAATAGCCAACATTATTATTTTTGGCATGCAAGAATATTAAGAGCGAAAAGGTAGTACAGTGGTAAGTGACGCAGTTCATCAGGAAGGGAGGTGCTGGTACTACTCCCTCTCCAGCACTCTCCTCAGGTATGGGAGGGAACGCCGGGTCTCAAAGTCTATTAAGCGTGAAATTGTAGGTAAACAATTTCAGTTTTGCATACGTGGGGTTAACAACTCTTGGGTTGTGAGCGAAGCTTCGTGCCTGAGTGCGCCTAAACTTAAAGTCCTAGGACTTTCTGTATGTTCCACTGTTTTTTTTTGAATTTCATCTGTGTTAAATGTTTAAGATGACTTTGGACTATATGGATGCTATTGTAAAAGAGGATGGTCGGGATGATGGAGACGATGAAGATGGGGGACTCGGACAGCGCCATCGAGTCGTCGTTCTTTGAAGTTGGTTGCTTTGTTAGCATTACATCTAGTTTCGAGTTGTCATATTTATCTTCACTTGCGTTTTGCTTGTCATTAGGTTTACTTAAGCCTTTCGTTTTTCGATTGAAGATTATACTTACCATACAACTTATAATTTCGACTTTCTGGAGGAATACTTTTTAGCCTATGGATGATATTTTGTGCTCCTACCGTTTATTTGTTTGTACGTTTTAACTCATGAGCAAAATGGTGCTATTTTAATGCTATGAAAGAGTGTCGTTTCATTTGGTCTAAAAGCGTTGTAAATTAAGTGTTGGAGAAAAACACTTCGTTGAGAATGGAAGAATACTAATAAGCATCAGAATGTCATGTGCCAAAAATGCGTACTACTTGATATGTTTGTACAACTGGTGGTGATAAAATCCGTAGTAGTTTTTTGCAACAGTCTGGTATATCGGAATTGCCTTAACTACAGCTGTCCAACAAGAGGAGACTGGCCGCTGCGTTTCCTAAACGGACCCTCAAACGGTCTGCATTCATGCCTATGTTCAACGTAGTATCGCATTAGACTCATGTTTTTACAGTGACTAAATCTCCAACTGCACAGGCTTAGAAGTCAGTTACTATGGTCGATTGCACTATGCTCTGACCCATCGCCAAAGTGGAGCAGTGCTTTTTGGAGGGGATTTCTTTTATTGAAAACAACTTTGTCTCTTTCGTGGGTTGTTCACTGTTATTATAAACAAATCAAGGAGCGAATCTTATGGAACAAGAAAGAAAGCACAATACGCAATTTATAAAAGTTGGACTAAATGAGTTGAATATCGTTGTATGGATAAATTAAGATCGGCGACGCAATAATTTTCTGACAACTCTACTCTGAAAATCAGTGAGTCGAAAATCCCTTTTGCCCTGAGGAGATCAATGAGCCATCTTTACGCGCCGTATTGTCCTCACTCTGCAGATGGTTTGCCACTATCTCCATTACGTGCTGATGTTATGAATGGCTTATTAAACTTTTTTGTTCGTGAAATTTCAGTGCTCAATGTTGTAGAGTTAGGTATACTTTACATGACCAGACATTGCGTGTTGTGTGGATCCCACTGCTTTCATTTTGTTCGTTTCCTCTCATTCATCGTTAACGGAGGCCTTCGGTTGTGAATCTGGACTGTGATGGTTGTTGATAATTTTTGGCTTTTTTTTTTTTTTACAAATGTCCTTGAAAGCTGCTTGAGCGTATTTCATCCGATGCCTTGGGAGGGCTGTGCTAGGGTGTTCTCGGGCCTTCACATAGGAAGACGCCAGTCTTTGGGGGATCTGAGAAATCTATACATACATAGTTCCGGTAGCACTTTGTCCACCCAAAGATATGAATGTTTGGCTATGTCGGAGCGAGGTCGAAGCGAGGCCTTTGGCTTTCTGGTCGGCATCTGCTTCTACAATACCCGAGAGCAAGAAGTATTGAACAGTACAAGAACGAGCTATGGTAGAACAACGACATGTGGGCTAGCTTAGTGCGAATAACAGTAGTTGCGCTAAACTCATAGTTTTACATCATAGGTGGAATTCTATCGGATTTAGAACAGCGTTCAATGTGACACACCCAATTCTGTGATGGTAAAGCTTTGCGCGCTTTTTTTTGTTTTCATGCTTAACATGTTTCCTGTCCGTCCATGAATCTTTCATACAATAATCTAATGCACCGGTTTTTGCTAATTGTTTATATCGGTGTTTTATTTCGCTAATTTGTGCCCAGTTTGCTCCGTTGGAATAAGAGTGGGAAAATTCAAGCTCGATAAATTTTTCATATATCTACAAATTCAAACTTGAGCGTAAAACTGCGTAGATCGTTGATTATTTGCGGCACAATTCAAGAGTTTTAAAGACGAACCTTAAAAGTAAAGGGTTTTGGGATGAGCCGATGCCATCGATGATAACCATCTAAATAAGCTGTTTCGAGCAAAACTACGCACCGCAACTAGCTGGGTTACAGTATAACTACGTTTGGGCGGAAAAGCTTTGCATTACATTTCCCTATCTGTCTTAATAACCAATCCTATAAATGTCAGACTACCACGTCTGTAAGCATGTAGATAACTTGCATGTTGAAAGGACAGCTTAAAGAGGCGGTCAAAATTACTTTCGGCAACGTCAAATTCAGCGGTCTAAGTCTCTATGTAGATGAAATGTTGAAGTTTGTACCATGTTAAAAGTGTGGTAGTTGATCACTAATTTCTAAATATTAACCGATTGCATTTGCAACTTAAGCTTTCAGTTCGAAATTAAATATTTCATTTCAAACTGCCTAGTTTGTAAAATGATCTGAACTGCTATGAAAATTTACCACAGGAGACTGACAGTGAAGCATTCACAACAAAATTTGATGGAGAAAATGGACTGGATGTCTTCGTGTTCTTCAAACGAACAATGGAGGAATTTGAACGGAACGAGCCGGAACTTTTCCTTAAAATGGTTGAAAATTTGAGCCCTAATGTGGCGGAGTCTTTACAAAACCTTATTAAGGTAGGCATATACATGTTGCCGTTTATCTCACTTTGTTATTGAGTACCAGTTATTATGTGTTCCAGGAGTGCGAACAGCATGCAAAATCTGAAGAATCGAGGAAGGTTGAACAAGCCGGTGGATACAGTTTTGATGCTGCGGCAGTCGTACCGGAAAGCTTCGATTTTACACAATGAAATTGTTTCCCTTTCATATTTGTGTACCTACTAAAACCATCGTTCCCTTTGTTTTCTCGTTTTTGAAGTTTTCGACAAAATGATTACTGAGTGGTATGTTCATTGGCAGAGATGTACATATCATATTATAAATGATTTTTAGAAAACTCTGTGAAAGTTCGCTATTCGCAACGACGCGCTGTAAAAACAGACTGAAAGATTGATCCATAGAAATGCACCGTATTTTAAGAATGGTGTGTGTTGCTGCAGAAACGAGAAAGAAAATTTAATTGACGCAATGTATAACAAGTACAATGAGCATATTAACCTATAAACATATTACAATTACGTTTTCCTGAGCTTAAATGGGGGAACATGCATATATCCAAAGTAAGCTTTTGGTGGTCGCACTGAGGAAGGCAAGAACGTAGAAATCAAGAACTTATGATGTAGGTGTCACACCACTAATGGTGTACACTGCCCTTATAGAAGATTTTTGTCCGTTACCAATACCCTTTTGAGGTTGTACATCTCGGAACTGGAAGTCATGAATTCTAAGAGGACTATGAAAGAAGTTTTTTAGCATAGGACACAACCGATCAGAAACTCCATGAATGACCAATAAGAACTTATGTTATACTGTACATATAGTCTAAAGATATGAACAGCTGATCTAATTGCAGCACCTTGCTGTAAATTCATGTGGAGAAATAAGCATACCGAATTGCTAAAAAATCCAGACAGTCACTCGTGCATGGTTTCAAAGAATTCTAGCAGGACTTCGTGGTATGCTTGCTGATCTGCAGCTATTACAGTTCCATTCACTTGCAACGTCTTGTCACATTCCGACATCACCTTTTTTGAAAATGTTTGTTTTATTTACACACAAGAATGTCCAACTGCTACTACTGACATGTCTAGGACCACTCTATGATAAAGGAACCAGAAAGATAATTTGAATCCGAGAAAGACCTCCAATTATGCCACACGTTGGTGGCATTTATGGCCGCAATTGCAGGTTCATAGTTGGATGTGATGTCTGACCAAAAATGGACAGTGCAGGTAGATCTTGGAAAACACCTTGCTGGTTTGCAAACGAATAACTTGTTATATCTCCCAAGAACGATTCCTATCGTTGCAGAATAGTGATATTTTCGTGGTGAAAATTTGCATGGCTCATGAAGATCCTTTACACACTGAGCAGGAACACTAGCACTGTCCAGAGCTTCCATTACTACAGCTGTCTCAAATGAGCAGAAATCAACCATAAGGATACTGAGATATGGGCAAAACTAGAAGCCACAATTGCGCTTCGAATCCGTGGTTATCCTGTCCGTAGACTCATGTGTTTTCCTCTACACCAGCCTTATCTAAGAATTCAAGCGCACCTGAGGTTACGAGTTTCGCTCATATTTAAGCATGCGTATGACTGTACTCCACATAACAGCTTACCATGAAAAAGAAATAGTAATAAATAATGCTGAAACATTATAAGTCAATGTCTTCATTTAAGTCCAAGAAAGTGAGAACAGATAAGTTTCCTACCGTTTCGTGAAACGTCAGTGAGACCTGTTAACGTGTGTATGTGGTCTCTCTTATTGAATCCATTTTGAGACCCAACTCACTCAGATAGCATTTGTCGCCCAGTGTTCTGTCAATCCTGCTTAACACGACTCGTGTGAAGAGTTTGTTTTATACGACAGAGAACAAATGAATTGGTCGATAGTTTCCGATATCGTGGATGTCACTATTCATGAACAATAATATGGTCCTGCTGGTCATCCATTGCGACCATTTGCAACCTGATAATAAAAGGTATATCTAACTGATACCCACAAAATGCTAGATGGCACAAGTGATGACGATATTGGATCGACGATGTAGAGGTGGGTGGAAAGAAAATGAGCTGGCAAAAATAGTCTGGTAACGAGAAGTTAAACGGTCTCTGACGCTGTTCTTCGAATAGAGACAATCATTAAGCCCGTTAAAATTTAAAAAGTTCATTTGAACAACTGCTGAGTGGCAGAGAAAAAACGAACTTTAGAATGAATTTTGCATGTATTTCAGCACCACTCAAATGATACCCTGTGCAAATTTTTTACCATTTAGATAACGCGCTGAGTCTCGGAGCGGAAGACTGCTGGTTGGCATATCTGCCTTCCTGATATGACGTGAATAAAGGTGAGCTCAACTGTCAAATGTGTGAAAGTAAAAGTCGTGTGTATCACCGTCCCTAATACTCTTCTAGATACAGCGGTTGTTCCATTGAGTCTCATCGCAAGAGGCTATTTTGATTTTGTAAATGGTGAGCTACACAGAGATTGCACTTACGGATCTCCGTAACCATCCCAGCACTACAGCTCCTCCCCCATCTAAGTCTTCTATTATACAAATATACACCCAACATATGTGTATGTATGCAATGAACGTTTATTTTCAAAAAATAAACCATTTCGACTGTTACTTCTGTATGCGAGAGTGGTGAGATACGTCATTTGCTTAAAACTGCAGAAATTCCACGTCTTAGATAGCAAAGCTAAACTCGTTACTAATACGGAGCACCGATTACTACGCATATATATAAGTCCTCCGCGGATGGGAGGTTGGCCGGTGGTAAGAGTAGTACCACTGTCCAGTTGTGTGCAATGCGCACCTCCTGCTCCGTTCGGAGAATGTTAGGAGCGCTATATTGGTGCTCTTTTGTACGCACACAGAGTGGTTTACCCGTTTCCCTAATATATTCCTCACACCGCATGCCTTAGGCGAGATCAAGTATATTGTACGAGGACTCATACAAACCCCGTCTCTCTCGTTAGGACAGATCATACAGTTTCTTGAGGTGCACCAAATGAGTATAGAGGCAGTTGCAATTTAACTGCGGGTGTAAGGTATTGGATGGGAGGTCAATAACCGCCACATAATTTTCAAGACCACTTTTTGCACTTGACTTGGACACCTGAAGAACATTCGGCCAGTCCTCGTAAACACACTGGCTCGGTTCTTAACACGTTACTTGTCTGGATGCAAGGTGAATACTCAGTGGAAGACCAGCAAGACCGTGTTATTGTTCAAGAAGGGCGACCTACACGATATCGGCAACTATCGCCCTATCTGCTTGCTGTCTGTCGTCTACAAACTTTCCACTCGAATCATCTTAAACAGGTTTGACAAAACACTGGACGAAGGACAGCCATGTGAGCAAGCAGGGTCTCGAAAAGGATTTAGTATGATGGACCACATCTGCATGATACCGAGACTCATTAAAGCATCGCAAGAGTACAAAAGAGCGCTCTGCCTCACTTTCGTCGACTTAAAGAAGGCATTTGACTCATTTGAAATAGAGGCAGTCATCGAAGCCCTTTACAGTCAAGTAGTCCCTACTCAGTATACAAAGATTCTTCTTGAGCTGTACAAAAAATTTTACAAGCAAGATATCACCATTCTACAACGATATTAACATTGACATCAAAAAGAAGCGTTAGGCAAGGTGATACCATCTCGCCAAAATTATTCAACGCCACCCTCGAGAACGTCACGCGAACATTGGAATAGGATAATAAGGGAGTGAAAATCGATGGTCTGCAGTTACACCATCTTCGCTTTGCTGATGACTTCGTCCTTATATCACCAGATCATTAGCCAAGCGGAGCAAATGATTGCCGACTTTTGATAAAGCCTGTGGAAAGATTGCTCTTCAACTAAAGTCTCACAAAAACGATGTTCATGAAGAACGCATTGGTTTCGCATGCCCCATTCATGCTCAACGGAACGAATATCTCCGAATGCTCCAGTTATATCTATGTAGGTCGGGAAATCAATATGATAAACGACCTAGCTCCAGAGCTGAGCAGAAGGAAACGAGCGACTAGGGGTGCGCCGTTTTCTTGTTCAACAATCGCGAGGTTGTTATGCAGCATACATTTACTTCCATAGAAAAACATAACACAATACAACAGTAGTTGACGTTTCGGCAGTATCGCCTTTTTCAGAGCCTGGAAGGGTGCACTGATATACAATTTACTAGGCCAAACGTTTCAATAACACTTACAAAAAGACGAAAAACTCCATGGTAATTACATGACCAACAGCTCCTCGAAACGCTCACCGCTTTTTTCGCGGCTTCCAAGGAGGAAGATTAGAGCAGCTGATTATAGTCGCATATGGTTGATGACTGCACCATCCCATATCAGAAATTGATGCGAACATACGGAGTCAGGTCGCGTGTGGCCTATGGCCATTGTTCCCTGTTGTTCATTGGAGGGTTTTTAGCATTTATCCGAAAAAGCCTCAACAATTTTTTGCGCTGCTGTTTTAGTCTCCTGTGGAGGGATATTGACTTTTTATTTATATAATCTTATAAACTGATCTTCTTTTGCTGATGCGAGGTTGGTATAGGTAGGTCTTCGTTGTCGTTATCGTTGTTGTTGGTCGACGGCTGACGTTTCGGCAATTTCGCCTTCCTCAGAGCCTGGACGTATTTTTATATTATAATACTTTAATTATTCGGTGGAAAAAAAATGCTAAAGTATTAATGAAGATTAAACTTTTAAATAGATGGTGGGTTAGGGATGCTACGGTCAAATGCAGTACTACGCCATATTGAACAGAAAGTCTACTCGTCCTGATGTTACGAGTGAGACTGGCCCACGCATTGTTCACGTGGGGTCGCGAGCAAGACACACCCCTGAGTCAAAATATCATTTTGAAATAGGGCGCCAGGTCACGTGTGATAGTGAGGCATTCGTCTTTCCGGTTCATCTTTGGATTTTTGAAATTTATCGAAAACGCCTCAAGAGTTTCAGAGCATCTCAATGATGTTTCTCTTTATCGAGCATCCTCTGAAAAAGAATATCGAAATCAATACCGAAAATTCATTCAAGAATGGGTCAACACGGCAAAGACCGCGAGTTTAGAGCCTTCACTTATTTTTCGACTTAAAAACGAACATCCAATTTGCCATGTCCTTTACTTGCTTAATAAAACACATAACCTCACTTCAACTGATGATATTACATCAACGAACCCACCATCATTTAAAGTTAGACCTATCATCAGTTGTATGGGCGGGCCAATGGATAGAATAACGTGGTTCCTAAACCTCATTCTGATCCACTTGCTAAAATTCATTCCAATCCATCTACGTAACACCAAAATATTTCCAGACCACCTACGGTGCGCCCAACCAAACAGCATGCATGTAATGGAGTCATTCGATGTCACCTCACTTTATACCAACGTGTCGAATGACTCCGCAATGCAAGCCATTCTCGAGTTGCTCGTAGAGCACGGAAAGAAAATAAAAATGTACGGCTTGTCGACTGCGCAACTAATGACTCTCTTAAAACAGTGTCTTAGTTCTTCAGTCTTCAGGTGGTCTGAAAAAATACTTTGCACAAATTAGAGGGTTGGCCATGCGACAGCGTTTAGCACCAAGCCTTGCCATCGCTTTCATGTCTAACGTGGAAGCTCCAGTTCTCGATCAACGACCATTATTCTACTATCGATACATAGACGACTGCTTCATCGTCTGCTCCACACAAGAACAGATGGATGAGTGCTTTGAGTTGTTAAACCGACATCAGAAAATATAAAATTTACACGAGAAAAAAAAACCGAAAACTGGCTTCCATTTTTTAAACATCCAAATAAAGCTCTCAGAAAGTGGCTACATAACAAAATGGTATCGTAAGCCAAGTAGTAAGAACATACTAGTTCACTACCTCTCCTCTCATCCTTCACACATGAAAAAAAGCACGTATCAAAAACACGTGCCGAACGGCTGAAAATGTGTGCTCAGGAGAAGAGGGAAGGAAGGAATCGCTAAACCTGTCACGAAAATTACGTCAGAAAAAAAAGTAGGGTTGTTCCTCAAAATAATGTTACGAACGAAAGCAAGATCCCTTTTAAGCTGTCTTTCATATCAAATGAAATAATTAACGCCACTGAGAGGTGCCCAAGAAGAAGTGGCCTTGAAAATTATGTGGCGGTTATTGACCTCCCATCCAATACCTTACACCCTCAGTTAAACTGCAACTGCTTCTATAATCATTTGGTGCAGCTCAAGAAACTGTATGATCTGTCCTAAAGAAAGAGACGGGGATTGTATGAGTAATCGTACAATATACTTGATCTCGCCTAAGGCATGCGGTGAGGAATATATTAGCGAAACGGGTAGACCACTCTGTGTCCGTACAAAGGCTCACTAGGATAGCCCTCCAAGCATTCGTCGGAATGGAACTCAAGGTGCACATTGCACACAAATGGACAGTGGTACTATTTTACCACTGGCCAACCTCCCATCCGTGGAGGACTTATACGTATGCGTAGTCATCGGTGATTCGTATTAGTAACGAGTTTAGCTTTGCTATATAAGACGTGGAATTTCTGCAGTTTTAAGTAAATGACGTATCTCACCACTCTCGCATACAGAAGCAACAGTCGAAATGATTTATTTTTTGGAAATAAACGCTCATTGCATGCATACACATATGTTGGGTATATATTTGTATAGCAGAAAACTTACATGTGGAGGAACTGTAGTGCTGGGACAGTACACGGGATCAGACCACCGTCCCGTCTCCTTCGTTCAAGATTCTATTTCTCGCGGAAAGGAGAAATAGCCGCTAAATTTCAAAAACCGAAGTCCAAGAACCACCACAAACCGCGACTTATTCAAATTATTAGTCGGCTGTTGGGAAGCTACCGTTGTCAACATTCAACATACTCACGTTAGCGATGTGAAAGCTGACAGTTCGAAAGTCACAAAGAGACGTCTGTCTCCAGAAACTCTCGAGCTGATACGCCAGCGTAGAATCGCACGAGCTGCAGCTTACCATGAAAAAGAGATAGCAATAAATAGTGCTGAAACATTGTAAGTCGATGTCTTCATTTAAGTCCATGAAAGTGAGAACAGATAAGTTTCCTACCGTTTCGTGAAACGTCAGTGAGACCTGTTAACGTGTGTATGTGGTCTATCTTACTGAATCCATTTTGAGACCCAACTCACTCAGATAGCCTTTGTCGTCCGGTGTTCTCTCAATCCTGCTTAACACGACTCGTGTGAAGAGTTTATTTTTATACGACAGAGAACAAATGGATTGGTCGATAGTTTCCGATATCGTGGATGTAACCATTCATGAGCAATAACGTGGTCCTGCTGGTCATCCATTGCCACCATTTGCGACCTGATCGTGAAAAGGTAGATCTAACTAATGCCCACAAATGCTACATAGCGCCAATGATGACGATATTGGAACGACGATCTAAAACAGGATGGAAAGAAAATGAGTCAGTAAAAAATAGTCTGATAACAAGAAGTTAAACGGCCCCTGACGCTGTTCTTCGAACAGAGACAATCATTGGGCATGTTAAAACTTAAAAAGGTCATTCGGACAACTACTGAGTGCCAGAGAAAAACGAACCTTGGAATGAATTTTGCATGTATTTCAGCATCATTCAAATGATACCTTGTGCAAATTTTTACCATTTAGATAACGCGCCGAGTCTCTGAACGGAAGACTGCTGGTTGGCATATCCGCCTTCCTGATATGAAGTGAATAAAGGTGAAATCAACTGTCAAATGTGTGAAAGTAAAAGTCGTGTGTATCACCGTCCCTAATACTCTTCTAGATACAGCGGTTGTTCTATTGAGTCTCATCGCAAGAGGCTATTTTGATTTTTGTAAATGGTGAGCTACACAGAGGTTGCACTTACGGATCTCCGTAAAAAACCCCAGCACTACAGCTCCTCCCCATCTAAGTCTTCTATTATACAAATATACACCCAACATATGTGTTTGTATGCAATGAAAGTTTATTTTCAAAAATAAATCATTTCGAATGTTACTTCTGTATGCGAGAGTGGTGAGATACGTCATTTACTTAAAACTGCAGAAATTCCACGTCTTAGACAGCGAAAGGTAAACTCGTTACTAATACGAAGCACCGATTACTACGCATATATATAAGTCCTCCGCGGATGGAAGCTTGGCCGGTGGTAAGATAGTACCGCTGTCCAGTTGTGTGCAATGTGCACCTGTGCTGTGTCCTATCGAATGTTAGGAGAGCTAATTCGGGGCTCTTTTGTACGGACACAGAGTGGTCTACCCGTTTCCCTAATATATTCCTCACCGCATGCCTTAGGCGAGATCAAGTATATTGTACGAGGACTCATACAATCCCCGTCTCTCACGTTAGGACAGATCATACAGTTTCTTGAGCTGCACCAAATGATTATAGAGGCAGTTGCAATTTAACTCCGGGTGTAAGGTATTGGATGAGAGGTCAATAACCGCCACATAATTTTCAAGACCACTTTTTGCACTTGACTTGGACACCTGAAAAAACATTCGGCCAGTCCTCGTAAACACACTGGCTCGGTTCTTAACACGTTACTTGTCTGGATGCAAGGTGAATACTCAGTGGAAGACCAGCAAGACCGTGTTATTGTTCAAGAAGGGCGACCTACACGATATCGGCAACTATCGCCCTATCTGCTTGCTGTCTGTCGTCTACAAACTGACGGAGTGATGGAAGGCTTCGTGGGCCATGGGCACAAGGATCGATTCCACGTGTGTGTTGCAGGGCGCCTCCGAGCACTGCACCACAAACGCCCTTAGCAAGCTATTCGTAAGTATTAAACACTAAACACAGAAAAAATCGACGGACTTCATTCTGCTGTCCCCGGTAGGGGGCCACGAGACTGCAGCTTGGGTAGATCGCAATGAACTAAGGTGGCGATTTGTACCTACAATGCACACTCACTTGCATCTGTGTCCTCAGTGCAGGACTAGATCGCGCAGGCCAGAAGGATAATGTACGATGTCGTCGGACTGCCCGAGACGAGAAGCTGCAACGATTCTACCCACTCAAAACTTTCTATGACATCAGCGATGAAAAGACGACAATAGAGAAATCGGCGGCGTCATGTCTTCGTCAACGAGAGTTTAGCAATGGACATCGATTTATCGGAATGACTAAGAACTTGACTCGAACGTCTACGATTGAGGAGATTTGCAGGATAGGTGGATTATTAACCGGTATTGATTGTACAAGGTTAATTGTTGACTAATGCTACTTGTATAAGTTGATGACTCTTGTATGCATATTTCTAGCAAAACCTTTACGAAATCAGTAAGATGTTAAGAAAATAAAGGTCAGTAAGATGCACTTTTTCCAAAAGAAGTGCTCTGCACATTTATGAATGGGCACTCTATCCGGGCGTGCTCTCTACTAAGTTCTGCAAATATCTCTGTATAACATTCCTCTAGAGGGCGTACAACGTAGAAAAAATGTATTCCGGTTAAACGTTTGTGAAACTGGAAAAAAAAGTGTAATAGGAGCAGAGTACGCGTTCTTTTCTGAAGAGCTTTGTCTGTCGATTGGTAGATGCACGATTTGAGGAAGCATAGGCCTTCTATATACGGCAAGTGGATTTACAGGAGTGTCCTCGGTGATATGTCATCCCTCTAAATTTCGCCGTGTAAGTAACAACAGATCCGCTGTGGAATTCGACCAGACTGGTTTACCCATCGGTAAGTATAGCATAATATACCTTTCGCTACTACTGCACAACGAGAATACCTATTCATGGACTAGCACCAGTGCAAAATCTGTGTTTGTCAAGCCATCAGTTGACTACAGAAAGCCTGGCAAAAACGGTTCTGTGCGGCAAAATAGGCCAAAAAGAGCGTATGCATTGAAGTCACGCACGATCCGAAATCTACATCGCGCATATATTAAGATCAATGCGCGTGGTCGTCAAAGGGTTAAATAAGTTCAGATTTTCTCACTATAATGGGTTTCCGTTAAAAAACGAAGAAAGATTTACATTGCTTCGGGGATTTAGGCAAGTCTTTCTTAGATACCGGATACATTACGACGTGCTCTGCTCAATAATTTAAGGATTAACAACGCGAGAGACTTTTCTAATGAAAAGTCACGTTTCAGAACGAATTAGCATTATGATTTCTGTCAAACTTTGTCACAGGGAAATCAGTAATCCACCAACCCACTTCGTTAAATCGAAAAAAAGGGGTTTATTTTAAGTAGCGCATGTTACTTTGTTCAAAGCATTCTAATTCACATAGGTCAACGAAAAATGGGGACTTAGCGGCGCTAGTTCGAGTCTCCCGATCATTGACGAGATCGAGGACAACAGAGATGTTCCAAACGAGACAAATAGGAGAGCCCACCGAGTTGGTATCAAGCAAAACGCGCTCGGGGGTTGACGACTGTGTGTCGAATTGGTCGAGCTCTTCCTTATCTTAGCAAGCACATTGTTTATGGTGCTACCAGAATGAAGTGTCTATTAAAATAATGCTTTGGAAAGGACACGATTTTACACTGCTTATTCTTGGTTTTAATTAATATCACCATTGATTTTTTTCTATTTTTCAGACTGTTCTGTGCGGTGTAGTTTGATTTTCTTTTCAGGCATTATGGTAGAGAATCAGCTATTTTTGAGTTGGATCCTGATCTCCCAGGTTTTTAAGAAGATTTAAGCTTCACAGAAACTTAACGAATGCTCAGACGTCTTATTGTTCAGAAAAGGGAAAAATTTGATGCAACTGCCGTTTTTCCTCACATCTCGTTTAAGAAGAATGTCAGTCACAATCAACTGCGAGTTCCTTCTCATTATAGCAGCTCCCTATACCCAGTTTTCCAATGTCAAATTTCTCGTGAAAAGGAATTAATTCGTTATTCCTATATTATGTCAGTAACTTAAAGCATAAAGTTTACAGATTTGATAAATCGTGCTCTTTGCCGACCTATTATCTTCGTTCTTTTCTGGCGTGTTTCATACTGATTCGTTTTGTTCAACCTTGAATGCCGAAATAGTCGTGCTTCAGAATGTCGAGCAGATAAAGAAAAGCGATATGAAGAGCTGAAACTGCTTACTCCGTTATTTCAAGGCGTAAAGAAAGCCTCGATGCTGTTCCCGTGGTTTTGTGCTTTACTTCGCAGACTAATGCGTTCACCACCACCCCCATGCGGACCTTTCGTTTCGCTTGTCTCTCAGCTAGTTTTTCATCGATCACTGCCATCAGCAATCACCCGTCGACAGGACTGATCTGGGGAGACCACGGAAAGGGTAATAGCGCATTCGTTCCCCACCGCAGACAACTGCGGTCGGCGGTTTTGCAAATATCTCAGCACCATCTTGGTTGTATTTTACATGATACGCTGCCGTTAAAGATTATAGTAGACAATAAATTAAAAGAGTTTAAAGATTACCATTATTTATTTGCTTACTAATTTATAAAAGACAATGTAAGAAATGTAAATATATACTTCCACGACCACGGATTTCCCTCATATGAGGGACGTCGAGCCGATTAGTCGCGAGGCTACGTGGC